>CAIGRF010205714.1:0-20171 GCA_903798235.1 Fraxinus ornus | reverse complement strand
AATTTTCTTCCTTTTCATCACATATGACTTACCTGGGATAGTTAGAAGTGAGAACAAACCACAGTTCACAACAACGGGCAAACGAAACGACGATTCCTCCGACTCTCTCCATCTCCAAACTTTCAAATTTTTGAACTGGTAAGTATTTTCGAATTATGAATGATATGTAACATCAATTTTCTTGAGTACCCAAAGTACCTATTTCTGAAATTTTTAAAAATCTGAGTCACATCCATTTTCTTGCTCCATCGGTCCATTCAAACGAAAATCTTCTGCACATCAAGTCTCCAACCGTGGGTATAATGCATTTTAAGTTACCTTTTCTTTATTCGCCATTCGGTGATTCCGAGAAAGTGACAGTTTCTAATTCAATGAGTAAAATTTTAGAGCAAATGAGGGTAAAGAAAGGTAAAAAAAATAAAAAATTCATGAACGGACTATGTAAAAAATTGAGATTTTCTGTATTAGTATTTTTGAATGCAGGGTGAAAGGAATGGTGTATTATATTGTTGTTTCAATTATTAGTGGACATAGACCATGTTTATAGGAAATTGGTAGAGAAATTAGCTCAGTTTCTATATTTTATGCTTAGATTCAATTAAAAATTATGTCTTAAATTATCGATTATGTAAATCTTTATTGTGATTTTATTTCTTGAAATCAAGTGTGATCAATTTTTGACTTCTATGCTTGATGGTTTTTTTCGA
Source organism: Fraxinus ornus (assembly GCA_903798235.1). Classification (NCBI taxonomy): domain Eukaryota; kingdom Viridiplantae; phylum Streptophyta; class Magnoliopsida; order Lamiales; family Oleaceae; genus Fraxinus; species Fraxinus ornus. Next base: position 19,464 of record CAIGRF010205714.1, on the reverse strand, counting down.
TATAGTCAATTAGTGATTAATTGGGATTTAATTTCTTGTAATCATATGGGATCAATTTCTTCTTTTCTTGATGGGTTTTTTTAGTTAATTACTGAGATTTTAAATCTTAATTTCAATGTATGCTGATTCTTAGTGAATCACAGAGGTAAGAAAATTGATTACTATGTATTCTATTGTTGTTCTCCTTTTAACGTGCTTAACTCCAGAAATTAGTTTAGGAATAAAGAATCAATTATTCAAAAGTTGTGATTATGAAGAAAAGGTTTGATGATCTTCAACGGAAATTAAAAGCAACAATGAAGATTAAAACATTTTTGCAGATTCGGGAATGCGAATGATAGAAGAAGGGAAATTTTGTGAGATTGGTGAGAGAGTGGAAGGGAGGGGAAGAGTTGGCGATGGGAGAAAATATTTTACGGTGTTAGAACACTAGACAAGAATTAATTTCCTCTAATTTCTTTTTTTTCCACATGGACCGTTTGCACATTGACCTAATTTATATCGCAAAATATCTTTGCTAGCCTGTCCGGTGAGGATAGATGCGGTGGTGGTGGATGCCGTCTTGTTGACCTATAATATCGGTGTGTATACACACACATATGTCTATTTAAGTAGTTGTATACACATGATGTTGGTTTTTTTAATTTGAAATAATTGCTTCTTGATTATTGGGGCCTTCCACTTCACTTTTTTGTCATCAATCCGCATTTGGTTTCTCCCTTTGTTAATTTTCCCTCCATTACTTAATCTCTTGTAGTGGAAATTGTTAGGCTTTGAGTCACTATCAGATCTTCATTTGGCATTCTTTGTTAAAAAAGGAAAAAAACACAACACAAAATAAAGCAGGTCTTTTTCATTCATGGTAATCCCATGTTCCACTGTCTGTCTATTGGAATCTTATCTTTTATATTTTTGGTGCAGTTGGATTGTCTTGTTATAGATATTTGGTTGAAATTTTGAGATGTTATCTTCAGTTTGGTTATATTTGTCCATGAATTGATTCTTGACTTTTCTTTCAGTAGTAATTCTTCCTTCGGATTGCATATTAAAGTTTCAAAATTTGCTGTTATTTTGGGAAATCTAGGAATTATGATGATGGAGGGTAAAATGCTCTTTTCGTACTATAAAGTAAATTGGATATGCAAAATTAGGTGGACTAAGGAACATAAACTTGTGTGGATTGTTATGGTAATGGAAAATGCGTCCGCACTCTCCGCCCGTCCAGCAGTCTCCCTCATTGATGCTCTCTTGAATTTGTGTTTTATTCAAATATGTGATTTGTAAATTTGGTTTGGACATTTGTTTTGTAAATTGTGTTTGTGATATGTGAGATTTAGTTTGGGAACGTCATCAAAAACAAAATAGATATGGTGATTTAGTTTGTTATTTGCATTATTTGAGATTTTTGTCATTTAAAAATCTAAAATTCATGTTTCTAGAGTAATATCAGACTTGGATTGAAAGATTTGGGTAGACAAGCACAGGTTTTTCTTATGGGTTTGAGGTTTCTATTACTGGGATTGATGTTGATGAAGAGAATGGCTCCAATTGGATGATTGAGTTTTATGTGGGTGCTCTTTCGCAGAAACTACCAACGGACGAATTTGAGACTATTCAAACTTGCAAGGTTAAAGAGATTCAAGATTTTGTCTCTTACCTTGAAGCATCAATTTGAGGTACAAGTTGCAATCTTCATTTTGAAATTTGTGTGTATATTGAGACTTTCAATAATTCATTGAAATCCTGTCCATAAACAAAAACGTTTTCGTTTATCTATTGGATTTCAAAAAATTATTGGATGTGGTAATGAGAATAATGCTATGAGGTTGAATAATCTAATTGTCTGGTAATATTCCTTATTAATTTGTCATGGTTTTGGAACTTGGATTATGGATTGATTTGAGTACTATTGACGATTGTGTTTATACTTGTAATAAGGTGTCTTAATATTTTAGTAGCATTTTTCACTTGTCATTTTTAGGACTAGTGAAGTTTGTAATTCGATTGCACAGAATGTGGTTGGCCCAAACTATATTGAGGAAGCACAACAAACTAATGGAAGCAATTCTACTGCAACTAATACGGTGTCATCAGCTGCATCACCCATGACTACAGAAACTCGAAGTTGCTTAAATGGTCACCGTTTTGTTAGTGTTAAATAATGGTATAATTGACTATTGAATTGACGTATTTTTTTTTCAATTTTTTGTAGTGTTAAATAATGGTATACTTTATGTTTGAAACGGTTGAACAAGAAGTTGTAAGGATGTGATTATGATTTCTATAATTTGTGGCTGGATTTAGCTCAAAAAAGTGTCTTCTAAGATTGCAGAATAACAAAATAGGATGCAAAGGCGTGACTGAACTTGATCATGTAGTGTTAAATAATAACATTCTTTATGTATTGTGGACGTAATTACTGCTATGTTTTCATGTAGCTGGAGGAGGAATGGTATACTCTTCTACGCATGCTGCTACGGAGGTGGCCGGTAAGTTTTGTGCTGCACAAGTTGCATAGTATGTGGATCATATATTTATACTAATGACTATTTTGTCCTCACATAATTTAGACGGTATTGAACGTACTGACAATACCGTAGGGACAAGTGCACCTCACAAGAGACGGCGATCGACACCCCTTCGACTACCTACAGCATCGACCAGGACGCCGTATACCAGAGGGGGGAAGAAGAGATCAAAGAAATAAGTGAGTAAATCATGTGTGAATATACTATGAATAAGTCAGTATTTCATAATGTAACCTACGTTAGGTGACAACATGTATGCAATATACGTTGCCATTTGAACAAGTAAATTTGTGTGTCCCTTTGGTCCACACTGAACTAGGTTATAGCTAAAGACATTTCATAATTTTCAGGTTTAAAAATGATGATGATCTTCAATCCGTGTGTGAAATAAAAATTAGGTTTGATCGATTCTACCTTTGGTTCATGACTGACTGTTTATTAATCTATCAGGGTCTTCGAGTCGTGCTTAACTTGGGACTAGTCATGGACCTGCACAACATCGTAGAGTTTTTGTTGCCCGCTATCTAATTATAGTGGTCTTTTGTATTCATTTGTCGGGTCTTTCACTACCCCTAGCAATTCTTCAGGCTGAAAATGTTGTTTCAGTAAGTTCGGCTCGATTTAGATAACTGAATATGGATTCGTAATCCTGTAAAAGGAAGACAATTTTTATGTTCTGTGTTACGATGGCTTGGTGGTGATGCCAACATTTTGTCTCGATGAACATTATTTATAAGTTAGCAACGTTACAATTGTCCCATCTCATTTTCTTCTACTTAGCTGCAGTATTTCAATTATTTTGCACCTTTTAATATATATATATATACAAGCTTCAAGTGAAAGTTTTGGTTATATTAAAATTGATCTTTTAGGCTGCAAACAAACTAAAATAACTTCCAAGGGTGCAAATCCAAGTAATATTCATTGTGCCGGTAAAAAATTTTAATGGTACTTAATTGCCAACAAGGACATGTCAACGTATTGTAAAGAGCAAAATAGTACGCAGCAGATACATTTCAATCCCTCATAAATTATGTATAAAGTCAAACTCAAAATGGTACAATTACACCTTAAACTATCACACCAATGGGTTGTCAAATTAAGTTCTAGATTTGATTTGGTGGTTGTGTAATAAGTGTCATACTTGAATATCTTGAAAGTGCATTATAAATAGAAGCATCACTAAATTCCTTAGACTTGAAAACCTCATAAGCTTAATCAAGCTTTATTTCATATTGTGGGGAGAAAAATAGTTTCAGAAATCGTATTTTGATACTAGTAATGTCTTTGTACGTAGGAAGCAACGAAACCTTCCACCCGAATGATCCCGAGCTAATACTCAGTTCGCCACCATTGTTTCTCATCGTAATATCCTCGGACGATGAGGATGTCAACCCAGCCATTATCCTGGTTTCGTTTTCGAACCTAGATGAGGTTGTCAGCGAAGCATCGCTATCACCGAACAATATACTCGATGACGTATTCGACGACATGATGTGGTAAGAAGATTCATCCAATGAGCATGAATGGTGGGCGAACGTTGCACCTCAAGAGATTATTGTCATAAGCTCGGATGATTCTGATGACGATAGTGCGGGAGAAAGTGCAATCGTCGACAACGAATGAGGTCGGAGGAAGTTGCACTTGGTTGTGTATAAATGAATAAATGTCTCTTTTGTAGTCAGTTTTGTCTGAAGTGGTCGTATGTGTAGTTCAGTTTGTAGTCCGTACCAGTTGTCGAGAACGAAAGAGACAAGTTGTCGGGAACGACATTTGAACTGTTGGGTTTTCATTTGTTGATACATTTTGTACCATATCCCAACTATCGAAAACGACAGAGACAATCTGTCGGGAACGATATTTGAACTGTCGAGTTTTCATGTGTAGTTACATTTTGTACCTTGTCCCATCTGTCGAGAACGACAGAGACAATCTGTCGAGAATGACATATGAACTGTCGGTTAATGGATGTTGAATGGTTAAGTAAGTTCAAAATATTAATGCAAGTTGGAAAACGGTAACATGCGAACATAAAGAGTACGAAGGTCACATGCAAACCATATTGAGTATAAAACGATGAGATGTTCATATTGTACAACGCCGTTGGGGACATTTTACATACTACAACAACGACTTCTGGAGATGAAGCCTTTTTACATCGGTTGTGTTATGACCAACTCGACCGCATCGAGTGCATTTCTTGAGTCGTGTGATAGACTCATATTTGGATCACTTACGTCGAATGGGTGGTCTCCATGGAGGACGACGCACAACGGGTGGCAAAATATGAGTACTTGTAATTTCTTTCGGAACAACTCAATCCACTTCCCGCGGAACGGGAAGTATAGCTTTGCTATAGGCACCCCTCCAGTATTACTCATACCTAAAAATTGGGAATGCAATGGTAAGAATTTCGCACAATAAATATGCCTACATTTGATAATATGAATGTGGAACTTTCGAATATTGAAATTCATGGAGTAGTATAAGGTGAAATCAGATATGTGTTAACAGTTTGCAATTGTCGAATTCGATAGTTAAATTGTCTTTCCCGACAGTTCATAAATGTCGGGTTCGACAGATCGCATCCGTAAAAAATTGTTTCAACATAACTATTCCATAGCTGAACTGCACGAACTGTCGGGAAAACTTGAAAACAATAATGGTGATAATCAATTCTCAACTACCACATAAAAATATTTTCTCATTAATAAATAATTTAATGCTTCATTAAATATGGAAAATCCTTCATTTTTTGTACATGAGATTAGTTTTTTTTATACTCCACAAACATTTCAAAAACCAAACAAATCAATGAATAATAGTTTCAAGAATTTTTCCTATTGGATTTGACCATATTATATTTACATCGAAAAAATAATAATCTATAAACATAAAATTATTAACAATTTGTAATGGCTAACCTCTCAAAATGGATGATGAATTCAATAGTAATGTGTTCTTAATCAAAGAATGAAGAAGATTGAGAAAAAATTAGGATTTATGGATTGGGAAAAAGAACGTGTGGTGATGTTAATATTTCAAATTCTTTAATTTTTTTTCTTTAAAAAAAACTCAATTTATTCAATTATAATATACATATAAACAATTTTTATAATATTTAAAGTAAATCATCACATCATCATATTAATTGCATTCAAATCAAACCCATCAAACATTAATTGCTCCTCAAAAGGTGCTATTAAGGGTAATTTGGACATTTTGATGCAAAAAAGTGACATTTTTGCTCACATAAAGTGAAAATGACAATTTTTTTGGGATTTTCAAATTTGTTGATATTTATGAAAATTTCCCGAAAGGAAATAGGGTGGATTTGGAACAACTTTTTGTCACCATCTCTCTAAGTGGTAGGATACACTAGCTAATTGATGGACTTTTAACTGTGGGTCTGCTTTCAAAGACTTGACACCTATAAGTATACTATTAGAATGAAAGCATTTCGACGTTAGGATGATGACAAGTCCTTATGTGCAGACTAAAACTCTGGAGACTACAAGTCTATAAGGTGCAACCCCACCTTGGTTGGAAGCCATCCCACCCTGAGCGAATTGGGTATTTGCGTTAACTCAAAAGGATAAAAAATATGCATCGCTGTAGGAAGGACTTCTTACAGGAGAACAGCCTATAACAATTAAGTTGGTAGTTGACTGGCACTTACAAGAACGCATGTCCTCTTTGCCCTCTCGATGTAAATTCCGGAGTCTCACCGTCAAGATTCTGAAAAAATTGCTGAAACTATCCAAATTAATTTTCGAACTATGTACCAATTACTAATGGAGAGTGATCGGGTGTCCATTTCTACAGTTTCTGGTGGCCAAGCGAACTTGTGCCGAAATTGATAGTGCTTGCTATTTTTATCATGGAACGCCAAATGCGTTTTGATGTTAACAGTTTGGAAAAACTCCCATTAAACACCAAATAGCATTGAAATAAGAAAACCAACAAACGAAGCTAGAAGAAAGGCGAGCCACATGGTTAACAGAGCAGATGTGACAAGACCCGATGGAGACTTGAACTCACGGCAGTGCAGGCAAAAATAGGCATAGACCCAGTGAGTGGTGGTGGTGCTTTCCTCGAATACTATGGCTTAAGACAACGGTTAAATAAGCTCAAAGGAGGCCTATGCCCGAGGTTGCTTTACGGACAAAGGCAAGGACATACTAATAAATAATTTAATAATTACGTGGAGATAATACAATACGATCGAAATTGACACAAGGTTAAGCTGGTCGCTGTTTGTCCCCCCAATCCAACTTCAAAGAACCCCAAAACGAATTTGCGAAACGTCCTTTGTTTTGGATGTTCGAGTTCACATCCTACTCTGCAATGATCATTGGATGTTCGAGTTCACATCCTACTCTGCAATGATCATTTCTTCCACGATTTTGACAAGTAGAGCATGTTCTATACACACAGATGCACGAATGACACAAACATTTTAACTTGTATTCTTCCTCAACTATTCGATACACATGGCTGCACAATTGACCCATGACAATGGAGCTTCTACTTCTTTCTCAACTCTGTTAAGTACTATTCAAAATCCATCATACCAAACATATCATTAAAGGGATAGCATATGGTTTCCAAGTCATTTAAATTATGCTGAATCAAGATAAAATGATATTAACCTAGCAAGAAGTTGCATAGAATAGTTTAATTTTAAAATGATTTCCAGTCAGAAGCAAAAAGGAATACACATTTGAAACGAGCTTAAGAAAAATAGATCGTGTCGTGTTTCAATTCCCACATCAAATAACATTAATACAACAATGGAAGAAGATAAAACATCCTCAAAATACAACAAATGAGGCCATCCTGAACATCCTGGCCTTCTATTATATCACTAGGAAATACAAAGGTCAGACATCCAAGGACAAGCTTTAACCTCTTTAACTCAGAAAGGATTCAGATGCTGCCAACCGTGAGCTCCAGCCAACCTTAACCTTTTTTTTGCCATTATTCCTCAATATCCTCATTCAACTGTCTTGTATTATCTTGATTTCTAGCTGTAGCATGTTTTTTATGCTTCTTGCTCTTTGCTTTCTTAGCCTTCATTCTACGTTTTTTCTCATTGGCATCAACCCATGCATAATCAGATGGTATGTGGAAAGGGTCAATCTCGTCTCGGAAGCTGCGACTTTCGCTATCAATTGATTGTGCTCCGCCACTTCCTCTCATCCATGAAATCCATGACGTAGAGCCCTCTGACTCCTTTGACTTTGCATCTTGGAAATGCGCTGGACTTGAGAGAGGGGTCGAGAACTCCTCTGTTGGCTGAAGCTCCTCAAACTTTGTAAATGTTACCAGAACCCGTATAGTTGGGACAATTGGGATGGCAATCTGTGCAATACCCCATTCACGTGTCAGTTTAGCGCCAAGAGATACAAGAAAACAATGAGAATTGAGCAGGCAAAGTAAATAGTTCGCATGCTCATTTGGAGTTTAGTTTATGAATTGCAAGGGCATGGATCAATTTTTAAGCATAAAGGAGAGGAACCCGAAGAAGAAAACTGATCATTCTCAAGCTCTGACGCAACAAGTTTCACGATACCGTTGAAGAGAATTTTGGGCAAACTCCACCAAAACATGCTCACTTTTCTTGTTTGCTTGATGTTTGAGGTGGATATTCCCACAAAACAAAAGTGCTAGACCATCGTGCTCCAAAATCCAAGAGTAGTTGAGATATTACCATTGGTTGAAAGTATTGACAGATTTTAACTTTGACCCAAGAACTTTGTTTTTCCCTTTTATCCTGCCCTTCATGCAGGATTTAACCCCTGTTTGAGCCCCATTCTCATAAAACTTATTTTTTCTCAAACTCATTTTCAACCACACATCATTCCAATAAAATAATTTTACACGTAAACCCAAAAACTTTCCGTACTTTTTAATCAACCGTAGTCCAAAAAATCACTATTAGAAAATCTATTATCCCCATAAAATGGGGCTCAAACAGGGGCTTAATATACTTAGATGTGCTCTAAAAGTAAGATGATAGTATACATGAATTATGACTGAAGAAACAATGGATATTTTAGCAGATCCTTCTATGCTGTGAAGAACTAAAGCAGCTCATAATGCTAATATTGCAAAAAGGTACAAATAACGGATGACAACCATAAAGCACAACAAAATTAGGAACCTAGCTAGAATTGGACTGTCAAGGCATTTTCTAACAGAAATCAGCTTAAGTCAATATTGTGTTGCTCTAGCCCTTACCATACTTGAAGGCTATAATAATCATGCATGTGTCTGTTAATTATTTTCCATTCAGCATCTTAATTATATTGTGATATGATGATGTGATGACTGATGAATGCCATATAAGGATTTTTATAAATTCGATGATTTAATTATTCAATCTCCCTTGTAAATATGATGGTGGTCAATAATGAGTTTAATTGATTAAGGTGCTTTTAGATGGAATTTACAGTGACAATTTTGTTTTGTGGTTTTAGTCATAGTGTTGAAATTGGATGTTGATGCACTATAAACTAATATACAGTTGAGAATATTGAAATATAGTATGGCTTTGATGGTAGGGTGTCATCTGATTACAACTGATGGGTAGGAATGAAGTACAAGAAATACAAATTCCACTAGTATAAATTTCCCTCGACACTAATACATCCACATAGCTCTATAAGCATCCAACCTTTCTTCTTTTTTACAATTTTCTGGAGATAATACCACCATCTTGAAAATCCCAATTTCTAACACCAATATCCAGCAGTAACCTAAGAGGAAAAAAAAAAAGGCAAGCATTTTGGTTGTTTTGAATGTTAAAAAATTCTCTTTAGTTGGAGCTTCTCTACACCTCTACATATAATTAAGGGTGAAATCGATGCCTGCTTATGTTCTTTAAAGATTCAATAAGTAACTCGACTTTCTGGGATGGAGAACTAGGAGGGTAATTATATGTAGTAATATATATCATAACTCAAAAGCTGGCTCATTCAAATGCCAAGGCAACCAAGGTATTAATACATATAGCATGGGCATTGATACTTAAGATATCTGCAGGCACGGGCACATCATGTGCATGGATTATCATTATACAGTGGAGTAGAATGTTCCTCAATGACATCTAATACCTAGGTCTCGATACCTAGCCTCCTTCAGCTACCTAAAGGTGTGTTTGATTGGCCATTATTTTTCATGGAAAATGGAAAATAAATTCCTACTTCCACTTTTGCCTTGTTTGATNACGTTTTGCACACTAACTGTCAAACGTAGGGACGTTTTGTGCTAATAAGCCAAAATTCTAGATACAACGAAAAAAATTTATCACTTTTATTGATAATTTTCATGCAAAATAAAGTCAAAAGAATGGTATTCGATATGATAGTTTTTTCTAAAAAAAATTTTTTTTTTTTTTTTTTTGGCAAGTGAAACAAATTCTAGACCCAATGGTAAAAGAAATTATCACTTTAATAGACAATTTTCATGAAAAATAAAGCCAAACGGACACTAAACTTTCAACATTTTCCAGGTGAAAAATTACACCAATCAAACACAGTTAATTACAATTCCCAGTAAAATAATTTCTAGGCAATTCAATTCCCTAGAATTCATTTTCTTCCCACCCATTTTCCAACTTTGCAATCAAACGGACCCTAAGTGTTGATTTTGATTCCCAAAGCTACGAGAACTTGTTGCAGTGATGAGGGTTTTAAAAATAATTGGACAACCCTTTGCTTGCTTGATTCATCCATGATATCTTTTGCAAGTGTAGTTCCTTAGATTGACATGCATTCTGAGGTGCAAGGACGTTTCCACCAAAACAAGAAAATATTTCTTAAAAGAAGAACTATAATTGCTCTGCCTCTGTATTCTAGTTCAAGAAAGTTCATGATGCCTGGTTCCCAAGCGCCCTTTAGACTACCTGAGCTTATTTAGCACCTATTCTATAAACACACCTTAGAGCAACAACTTTTCATCACCAGCAAGGAACAGACCACTATTACAACAGCAACTGCAGCAGGAAAACTAAAATTTCAGATTTCTCACTTTCTCACCCTATATAGTTAAAGAGCCTAAAGAATGTACTTAAAACAAAGTCATCCTCATGAGTACTAAATATCCAAGATACTGAACGCAAAACTCACAACTACCCCAATTCTTCATCTGCACAATACAACCCATAAAGTACTGAAACATCTAAGGAATACAGTCAATTTGACTACCTTTTTATAGCAAAAGAAAGAGAGACTGAAAAAGCATTTATTTTTTTATTTTTTTGAATAAAATAATTGAGGCAAAACCTATTTGTACAAAACCTTCTGTATAAGGATTACATATGGCTGCAGAGCTTAGCGTTGTGACATGTCATATTCTACGACCCATAATTCAGTAAAAAGGGATCTTGAGTATGGATGTGGGTTTAGACACATCATTCATTAAGCAAAATGGAAACTAGTTTAAGAATGAAAAAATACAAAATTTTAGTACTTGGTTAGTAAAACTAATTGTAAAGTAGTTATTCTGGACTTGTATATATTAAAGGCTTGGGAGTTGGTGCTTTGCATGGAATGCTACTCACTTGACAAGAACATGGAAATAACACATCAAAATCCTCAGGATGACCAAACAAGTAACTCCATCAGATTATCCAGTACTCAACAAAAGCAAGACATAAGCATAGGCCAGCTGCAGATATAAAAACAATAGAGAAGGGAGCTTATGCACACAACGAAAATATAAACAGAATAAAAGATACCATACCCAATGAACCGGCGAACAGAAAATAACAAGCAGCATTAAACAAGAGCAGCAATAATTACCTTGACAGGAAAGGTGCCAGGAGGAAGTTTAGTAGTCAAAAGCTCCCTCAGTCTCCTGACAGCTTTTACCTTGTTCGCCAGTATGTCAAGCAAAGGCAACAATTCTTCTGTTTTCAAAGGGAAATCTGGTGTCAACCACAAAACAGGTCTTAGACCTTTCTTATACTCACTCTCACTTTTTGGCTCACTCGTGGCCCCTTTCTTCTTTTTCTTCTTGTTGCTTTTTTCTTTGGACTTTTTAAGGTCTCCCATATCTTCCCTAGGAAACTCAGATGATGATCTGCAGCTGTCATTGGATCGCTGCTTGCTATCATCAGGTGCCAACTTTGAGAACTTCTTCAGAATCTTTGAATCCTCAGGATCATCTCCAGAGTTCTTGGAACCTTTTTTGTTCCAGCCAAACCAACTTTTCTTCTCTTTTGTCACACCACTGGATTCACAACTTTCATATGAACCCCCATCATAATTTTCATGGGAATCAAGAACCTTGGGTTCCTCATCCTCACCAAGATCATCAGAGTTTCCCATACAAAGAGCAGAATCTAACTGCATTCTTTCCTCAGCCGTCAAGACATCATCATACTCATCACGTTCACCCCCATTTGCAGTTCTATCATCATCATTTGCAGAAAAGAGCTCCTCATCAGTCATAGCACCAGGGACTCTCCTTGACTTCACGCTTACCATCACATGAAGCATATCATAAACCTTGGCCTTCCAAGCTCCAACCATCTCAGTCCTCTCCTGTCTTCTCCAATTCAAATGGGGAACAAGCTCAGCCTGAGTAACATCAATTCCTGGTCTATACATATTAGTTTGAGACATCAGGGCCACTTCATGAGCAACTTCAGCTTCCGATGGTTGAACACCAGCTCCCTCCAAAGCATTTGTGATTTCTTTCTCCTTATGGGCAAGCACTATCAAAGAGCCAGGAGACAAACTTACATTGCCATCCTCTGAAGAGTACCCATCTCCAAGGAATAGAAATGTTTGATCAGACCGTTGAATACGAAACCCATCAAACCCTGCAAGGGTCATATCTGCACGGAGATTAGAACCCCGTTTCCATATTCGATAAGTGTCTGATGGTGCAATTCTCCCAATAAATGGTATAACTGAGCTCTCAAAGTGGAAGGTTATCTCCATATAAAAGTCACGAATCCTGGCTGCCGATGCCACAATCCTAGGAAGTCTACGACACCATTTGGCCCAGGCAAGAGGCTGATAATGCCGGGCGATGATCATAGCAATGTTCTCCTCCCTACTGCAAACTGCCTCTTGGAGAGCACTCCATCCATTCTCATTCTGAAGGCTCCAATCAGCACCTGCTGCCATCAAAATCTCAGCTGAAGTTGCATCACGAAGGCGCACTGCAAGGTGCAATGGAGTTTCCCGGCCTGGAACATCCCGTCTGTCAATCACTGCAGACACAGCATCAGCATCCTGTTCAGCAGCCAATGACTCAGCCTCAGTTGTCACCTCCCCCGCCTTCGCCAGCATAGGAAGGGCAGAAACAATCCGTTTCAATGTGGCATAGTCACGGCGCACTACTGCTAAATGGGCAGTACTATGTGCATATTTTGACCAATCTTCCATTGGATTTTCCTCTGCTCCCACTTTTCTTCAAAAATGCAGCTCAAACTTTCCACAATCTTATTCCAAAAAAATACCAAAAATTATCTGAGGCTTCAGCTCCTAAAGATCCAGAATTATTGCACAAAGCTTCCTCTAACTTCTACATCAAAATTCCAAGTTTTTCACTATACATCTTCTTCAACATTGCACAGCTTTAAGCTAAATTTCGTCACAACAAAACCCCAGAAGATCTCGATCTCAATTTCCACTATTACAAATGTTAAATATAACCAAAAAATAAAATAAAACAACAAAAAATAGCAAGAGATTAGGAAAACCTCGATCTAGCTATACCTTCAGCACAATTCAAATAATACTTTACAAAACATAAGAAAAAACAGGCGTTCGTCCGTGATTTCTTAAAAGAGATTAAAAGGAGAGAGAAAAAATAAAAAAATTACCCGAAAAGCCACTCCCAGACGCAAAATTGAGCTGATCTGGAGAGAGAAAGTTGAAGCCGTTGAACTTAGATCTCTCTTTCTCTCTCTCTCTAAATATGCTTAGACATACAGGAGGCTGTACGTAAAGCTCCGGTTATATCTTCACTTTTGATTTGGATTTGCGTTGTAAATGAATTTTCTGCTGGCTGCTACTGGCGTGGAGTTACTGTTTAGCTGTAAGTGGAGGGAGATTTAGATATTTACCCTCTGATTTTAGAGAAAATTACGAATATGCCACACTTGTGACATTTAACTGACATTTCCTGGAACTGATGGCTGATGCTGACCTAGCATGCTGCGAGGACATGTGAGGTCCATCGCTTTATTTGTATTATTTATATTATGAAAACACAAAAATATAATAATTTATCCATATTTTATGTAATGAATTAAATAAAAAAACATTCACGACCAATTACCTATGACATTTCATTCCAATTTTTCAAGTACATTTTTCCCTTCTTGAAAATATACCACGTAATGCAATTTTATTTTAAAAAGACTTTTAATTGCCAAAAAAATTAAAAAGGAACAAATTTAAACATCGCATAGTTGAAGACTTTTGTTAAGAAATACGTATAGTGTTAAAACTTAAAGTTTCATCTTAAAAGATGAAATTTATTAAGAGAAATATGTGAAATTTTATCTTTTAACATGTCTGTCAATATATAATCGTTCTTTTGAATATATTAATTTTGAAATTCATATGCTCGTTTTTTAGTCTCAATCGACTCAAATTGTTTATTGAAATTTAATGGGTTCCAATATCATTTTAAATCTTGGGATTCTATGTTAAAACGTCAATTTTATTAAGAAAAATAATTCAAATTCTTATAAGTTGATCTATATTTTCATTTTTATTTGACGTCATATAGTTAGTTGATAGTTGAATGCTATTAAATATTGATTTTATGATTGCTAATTGCTAATACTTATATTATCACGTTTTTAACAACTTTCGCCTTTGTCATTAAAAAAAAAAATACTACAATTGAACATAAGTGAAATAACACTATCGACGTAACGTCATATAGTCCTGTGACTGTGAGTTGAGCTCCAACAGTGGAGGAAGTGATAATTGTATGTTTAGCATTTCTCCAAGAGAATACCCTACTACCTCAAAATAGTCAGAATGAAAATATATATAAGCATTTAGTCTCAACTCCTTGGACGCGCCTTGTTATCTTTTAGGATTATTCTTTATGTACTTCATTGGTTACTACATGGCTTACTTAAAAGTCAAGTGGCTCCCCCCTATTGGAGGGGTTCCGGGTGGGAACCCCTCTAATAAGGGGGAGCCACTTGGCTTCCCACCTGGAACCCCTCTAATAGGGGGGAGCCACTTGACTTTTAAATAAGCAATGTAGTAACACATGAAGTACATGTAGCATCTCCCTATCTTTTAAGGCGTCTTTCATGAATTTTTTATATTGTCCTAACAAACTCAATGTAAAAATCTAATATTAGACCATGTTTAGTACACATTAAAATTTTCATTTTTATTCTTCTACTCATTTTCAATTACACATTCTTCAATAAAATAATATTTTTCATCAAATCAATAATTTTTCATTATTTTTCAACCACACATTCTCCATCAATCTACTATTCCAGAATACATTCTTCCAAAATAATGTGGCTCAAACACACCCTAGGTCTTGTACAAACTAGCGCACTTTCAAACATTCAACAATTGATAACAATGATCCAGTTTTTTTTTCCTCTCTCCTTTCATTGTAGGAGTTGCATCAATGAGAGCAAGTAGCATTTTAAACCATTGCAAAAACTTTTAAATGTAAACCCTCTGACATATATATAACTAACAATCCTCTAAATGTCTATCCGCCAAATACAGTATGAATGCTACTATCATTTTGAGCAGAACACTACAAAAAATTGATGATGAAAGAGAATCCTGGATAACGAAAAGTGATTCGATTATCAAGTAGACACCAACTTTTTGGTTAAGTTCTATGCTTTAACGAGATAAAAATGATTGATCAACTTATATCAACTCACAATGATCCTTTATCGAAGTATGATTCTAGTTATCAAATGATTTAACAATCAGGAGCAGTTTATTGAGTTTACATTCGCAAAAAAAATAAAAAATATCTATTGATTAATGAGTTCAACGCATGCTATCAAGACAATCTCAACTGTTGGGCAGTTCTCTTGCTGAGCCTTTAATATCCTACTCTAAATTCCAATGACTTGAACCGTTCTTTAGCGTGGGAAACCTCAAAATTTCACTCTTCAGACACATTAGGACAAAAGCTGAAAAGCAGATTACTGAATCCCATTATACAGCTTTTCCCACAATATTGCTATATACAGCTTGATAAAAGAATTCAACATATTCAACCTGAATATAAAATAGTAGAAACTAATGAGGATATATTGAAGAGCAGAGGACACAATATTTAGGAGTAAACTTGACAGGATCCGTAACATGCCTCGTTTAATTTCTCGTCATGGCATCAGGCAACTGCATTTTAGGGGATGATAAACCAGTCACCTCAATCGCAGAGAAATGAAGCCCACACGGACAGGCATGTGATGATAGCACCCCTACTGGGAAAACATTCAGTTGTTTAGATAGTTGAGTGAAAATGTTAAATGGTTCATGCAAATTGAAGAAACCACTTTGACATTGGAAGGACTCGAGAAGAAAACATTCTTTCATCCCAAGACTAATTCTATGACCATCCAGTAAGATTGTTTAGTTTATAATTGAGATCTATACTCATAACCTCTGTCGGATTTTCATAAATCCAAAACTTTCCTGAGTAAAAGATTGAAAATCTCGCCATTAATTAAAACTCGTCATCATCAAATGAACTTCATTATTCTCAATTTAAGCCTACAAGAGTGTCAACTCTTATTGTCAAATGCTTAGGAAAAAAATCAACTGTAAGTAGATGGTTTCGTAGAGAAATACTTTATCTAGCTTCTCGATGTATTTAATGCAATTGTTCACAATTCCTATTACAGTGGCAGAGAGATTAAAAAATTTCAAAGAGATCTTTCAAAAGGTAAAAGAGGATATTGAAGTGGGAACTTGTGAAAGGTACTATTGAAGTTGAAAGTCTTGGAATGAGGGATCTGATCCTATCAAGTAGGGCTTGGTTGAGAAGAGGGTTCTGGTGATTTTGCTTTTGGACCAAAATTTGGAAGGAAAATCAGGGATGGCTTTGTACCAATGTTTTGTGAATTCTTGAAGTGATTTATCGATATTCCTTGTTTTCCTTGCAGGTAATGAACATAGAGTGAGATTTTCCTTCAATGTGTGGGGTGGGGTGGGGTGGGGTGGGGGTCCTAAAGAATGAATTACCTCTTATAAAATTGCAGTAAACAGAAGTGAAATCGTGGCTGATGTAATGTTTCTTTCAAATGGGGATGATTTTGAGCTGGAGTTGCATTTGGCAGGAATCTATTTCAGGCTGGAACGGAAGCCAGTCAATGTTATTTGCAAAGAGCTGAGTTTGAAAGTTCAAGTGCTGAGGGAGGATATGACATGATGGAAAGATGCAAAATATTGGCAGTCTTACCCTTTCATTATGATATTCTTGGAGCCCCTACTCCGTTCTTGGGCTGACTTTTGCACTGACTCAAGATATGGTTTTTTGCCACATATTACCTATAAATGAATAAAGTACTGGCTATTGGAAAAAATGTCAACTTAAGTTTAGATGCAATGTACAAAAGATAATTCTGAAGGGTAGCTGAAGTGCACCAGGAAATTTTTTCTATCGATAAGCTGCACTACTGAGATTTTCTTCATTTCCATATGCATCCTTGTAGCTAACGTAAAACCAAAACTTCAAGAATTTCTAGCTAAATTAACAATCAGCCATGATACAATGTACTAGAAAGAGCTTTTGAAGTGTAGCAAAGTACATGCCCTTCATTTTAAACTAAAGAACCAAAAGTAGTTAGTTCAAGAAAATGATATCATTCTTTATGTTTGGTGCCTAATGCTTCATCAATTGTTAGTAGTCAAAAGTTGTGGCAGAGCAAATTAACTGCATTTATTACTTTTTCCTCCTCTTTATTTTAATAAGTGAAGACATCCACATGGAGCCCGTAAAGTTCAATTTTATTACCGACTTATGTGGCAGAGCAAATTAACTGCATTTATTACTTTTTCCTCCTCTTTATTTTAATAAGTGAAGACATCCACATGGAGCCCGTAAAGTTCAATTTTATTACCGACCTAAGCATTGTCAATCACAATAAAGGTGTGCGGATGCATTAATCTAAATCGACCTGTCATTAAAATAAAATCTGACTTACTGAAAAGGAAGTCAATAATAACATGAACAATTACCTCACAAGGGAGGATCATCATCAAGTGACTAATCCCAGTCATCATCAAGCAACTCATCCCAGTTGGAACTTCCACTAGAGACATTATTGTCAGTAGTAAGCCTAATATATTCTCTTTGTGCAAAGTCGTCCCACCCGATCAAATTTGGATATTCATGTACCTTTTGGAGATATGGAAAGAGAAAAAAGATAGTAACTACGAGGAACCTTGCTATGCATATCCAAAATCATAGAATCATCAAACAATAACTAAATAAATAAACTTGCACCTAGTACCTGACGAAATAGAAATGGATCACGCCTTTTTCCAAAAGCCATGAACTTTCTGGTGTTAAAAGGGATATTGAAAACAGTGCCAGAGAGTTTGCTGCCTTTTATGTCGCTTATAGTAAAGTAGCTCTTATCCTGCATATGATATAATTTTAATGTCAGAATATGTTGTAACAAGAAAATGCCCACTGCAGAGTTAAAGCGTTTAGTGTGCATCAAAGTTCACAAGTATTAATGTGGAAGCACCACCTCAAATCTAAGACCTGAACACAGATATCTTATCAAAACTGAAAGTGACAATAGAAGCAGCTTCTCCAGCCATAGTAGTTCAGCAGATGTACAATTCTTTTCTCCACCAATACTGTCCAGAATTCCATATCAGTGCTGCTTTCTAGTATGCCAAAATACCTACTTAAGAGGACCACCATATCACAGTCTACTTCATTTCTGTTTCCTTTAAGCGTAATTTATGAAATGTCAGATAATGGTTCTGACCCTGACAATCACTTCCCTTGAACACCAGGGTAAAATTATGCAAGGGAGAACCGAAACCCTCAATTGTACATTGATGTAGAAGTAAGTTTCTTTTTGGAAACAAGTTCAATAGCTAGAAAAAGGTTTTCAAGATCTTGCTGTCTCCAATGGCAAAATAAAAAGGCATGATCAGAAAAGAATTATAAGCAACACCAATGACAAAATTTGTTTCAGAAGAATAAAAATAAATAGATAAAAAATAGGTCATGCGGTTCATAGGCAAGAAACTCAAATTAGCAAAAAAAATTTAAGAAATACAATCTAATGGATGATCACCCGTGGATTAATCATGTCAACTATCTGACACAAAATATCCTCAAAAGGCACAGCCTTTTGTGCAGGTCTTCCATTCTATGCTTCTGATCCTCGTAAAAGTATTGCATTTCATTCCTTGTTATAACTCCATCTGCATCCAAATCTATGCACTTGAACCTGATAAAAGATATTGGTGTCAAATGCATGTAGAAACAGAATAGAATATACTACAAAAATAACTTGAAGTGCCTATGATGAATTGAAAATTCAGTTAATTAATCTTCAGATAATTCCACTTCACCACATGCTTGACATATTAATAGGTATAAAGAGAAACAATCAACAACTCTAAAAGTATACAAGATCTTCTTTTCATGGACACAAGGTAACCAATTACAATTCTTACCCTTTTTTGGGTTTAAAGGATTTCAGTAGTGAAAGAAAAATTTCACAGGCTTCCACTTGTTATGGAAGCATATTTCGTATTTGGTATGATTTGACAGGAAAACTTAGGTTACTGAATCCCATAAAAAATTAGTGGATTTTGAATACTCAAATGTTAGGTATTCATATGTTATTCTGGACCTTTGAGGGACAATCCATAGGCGGTTTAACTCAGAATTTAGGTATTTCATTCATTCTTCTTCCTTACAATATTAAGGGTAT
>CAIGRF010205681.1:3529-14711 GCA_903798235.1 Fraxinus ornus | reverse complement strand
TGATTTTTTTACTTTCAATAATGGTATTTTGGTCTATTCAACTCATTATAATGACAATTTTGTAATTTGTGATGAATAAATTTCAAAAATATTGTACTTTATAAATTTCCCAAAAGAAAATAAGGAATCAAAGCTCATGGTATAGACCAAAAAGCAAATCATAAACATAAAATAAAACGTGGTTTTTGTAAAGTTAATAATTACCTAAAAAGAAAAAGAGATTGCTCCTGATATACGACGTCGTTTGAGCTGCATTTCATGTCGTAAATCGCCTTCTTCCACCGACATATAACTTCCTAAATCGCCAAGACAACATCAGACGAGTTCTGCCCGCACATTGGCTACCCGTCTGTAAGTAACGAATACAATCGACAAATCCAGTGAATCTTTTCAGTTTTTCGCGCGCAAGATGAAATAATTTCTACTGATAAGTTTACCAACGCGGATTCACTCATTCCGCAGTATTGACTCCATTATAATCAGATTGCTACATTGTTAATCAAATTAATTCAAGAAAATTTAAGAATTGAAGCCCGGATCTGAAATTTTGTATTGGTATCGATGTCCTGGGGTTTGGGGTGGAAGCGTGCATCCGAAGTATTTCACCTAATATTGAGCTACGGTTCGGACGCCGACACTCTCGATGACGTCACACCGTCGTCATCCCGGTCGTCATCTTCCGCCTCCCCATTCTCCGCCTCCTCTCCTACGTCGTCGTTGCAGGATGTCGGGGATAAGAATGCGCTAGGGTTTAGAGTTGACCTTGAGTGGAACGCGGGCGAGGATGAGGATCAAGTTGCTTTGAAGCTTCAGTCACAGGTAATGGTCGCCTTGCCTTCACCGCAAGATACTGTTCAAATTGAATTAAGGGAGAGGGGCAAAACTGGCGAGAGCAATTCGGAAGGTGGGGTGATTGATTATGGGGGTCATTTGGCTAATGGGGATGATGGCGGTGAGAGTGATTTGGGGAATTTGCAAGGGTATGGGGTGGTGGTGGAAATGAGTGTGGTGAAGAGAAGGGAGCCGTTGAAGGGGATGATAATGTGGAGGGCAGGTGGTTCGGGCCAGCAGAATGATGGCGGGATGGGGGTGTTGGTTAAGCTTATGAGGTCCAATTTCGCCAACACCACCACAGATGGAATGGTTATCGGGTCTGGCTGCCCTGAGCACTGGACGAACGTCAATGTGGTCAGCCTCTGCGGTCTTGGATTGTCAGTGAGTCCATTGCTTTCATCATATCTTATGATAATCAGAGCTGTTGTTGTTTATTTTGTTTTATTTTGCACATCAATCAATTGGTTTATTCGCAAATACTATGCATTTGGATGAGTGTTGAATGTTGAGTTTGTAATTTTGTTCAACAATTTTGGTCCCGAGTCTGATGATCAATTGCACATCTAATCTCTGTAGAAAATATAGTACTTCAACTTATTACTTGGTCGTGAAATATGCTTATTCTTTTAAAGCATGTTTGGGAGGTTTTTACAAACAGTTTAAATTATAAATAAAAATAAATGAGTGGTGGATAAGTAGTGGCTTTAGGGTTTATAAATAGTTTATAAAATTGAGCCAAACATAGGCTTAAGCTGTTCTTATAATTATTTACTATAGTTTACCTGATTAATTATATCACTAAATTCATTTAGCATTGCTCTGCCTTGTGGTTAAACGTAGTGATGAGGTGTGCCGTTCACTGCCATATTATTTATCATGTGTAAATAACGGTTTGCCAATTGGTTTACTATGCAACCAAGTCACTGGCTTGATTTTTGAATTAACCAATGTGTACCAGTCGGAAATGAATCTATTTTGTGCCTCTTTGGTGTTAATTTGACTTAGGTGGTCTTAATGAACAGCTGGTTGCTTAATTTCTATCTTCGGGGAACCAGTTCCACTGAAACTATAAGTAGTGTCACACGTGATTAAATATATTTAATCTTGTTTATTTGTTATCTCAGGCATTACCAGTGGAGATAACTCAACTTCCTCTTCTTGAGAAACTATACCTTGATAATAACAGGTTATCAGTTTTGCCACCTGAGCTTGGTGATCTGAAAAATTTGAAAGTCCTTGCTTTAGATTATAACATGCTCGTTTCTGTGCCTGGTAAGATTTGGAATTTTTCTTGGGTTATGATTTCTCTATGCAGATTATATTAATGTAGTTTCGTCTTCAACTACATATAAATCTTGAAAGAAAGCAAGTCAGATGAGTTACCGACAATACATTGATAAGAATTTTTTTTTTTTTTGCTAATAAATTTGTTGCTTGTCATGGTTGAAACTATAAGCAGTTGAATTAAAACAGTGTGTCGGTCTTGTTGAATTGTCCCTGGAACACAACAAGCTAGTACGGCCTCTTCTTGATTTCAGGTCATTCAGCTATCATCTATAAGTTTTGTCTGCACTGTTCTATTATTTTTCTTTTTTAAAAATCTCGGATAGCGTGTAATGTATTAAAAGCTTATTACTTCTTGTCGTTTTATTGACAGGGCTATGGCAGAGTTGCGTGTTTTAAGGCTTTTTGGCAATCCCCTAGAATATCTTCCTGAAATTTTGCCGTTGCATGAACTTCGCCACTTGTCTCTTGCAAACATTAGGATTGTGGCAGATGACAATTTAAGATCAGTCAATGTACAGATAGAGGTATGTAATACAAGTCTTTCAGTGGTTATTCTGCTGATTATTTAAGTCTGGTCAGGTTGAAGTTTACTTTTATGTGGGGTTGATTGTAGATGGAGAACAGTTCTTACTTTGTCGCATCTCGACATAAACTGAGCGCCTTCTTCTCCCTCATATTCCGTTTTTCTTCTTGCCATCACCCTTTGCTGGCTTCTGCCTTGGCGAAGATAATGCAAGATGAGGGAAACCGTGTAGTAGTGGGAAAAGATGAGAATGCTGTGCGGCAGCTCATTAGTATGATAAGTAGTGAAAATCAGCATGTGGTATGTTGGAAATTTTTAGTTGGATTGCTCATTGTTTTCAGATATGCCTTTGCTTAAGTTAGACGTTTTGCCAGGTTGAGCAAGCTTGCATTGCTCTCTCAGCTCTTGCATCAGATATCCACGTGGCGATGCAATTGATTAAATCTGACATCATGCAACCTATTGAAAGGGTGTTGAAATCTACCCGAGCTGAAGAGGTGACCTCAGTCTTACAAATTGTGGTCAAGTTGGCTTTTACAACTGATGTTGTAGCCCAGAAAATGTTGACCAAGGATGTATTGAAGTCATTGAAATTACTATGTGCCCAGAAAAATTCTGAGGCAAGCTCGTTAATGCGTTTCTCTTTTGTGCTTTAGGTTTACCTTATTATTTTTAGCTGAAATTGATGGTTTTCTTTCTCCAGGTACAAAGATTGGCCTTATTAGCTCTTGGAAACTTATCTTTCTGCTTAGAAAACTGCCGCATCCTAGTCACTTCAGAAAGTCTGCGGGAACTTCTTCTGCGGTTGACAGCAACATCTGAGTCCTGTGTGAGTAAAGCTGCAGCTCGTGTTCTGGCAATATTAGGTGGATTTTTATGGGTATTTCATTCTTTGTTTTGGATATGATGTATATCCATAATCTGACAGGAGATATGTTCTGTGATTTTAGGAGAAAATGAGATTCTGAGGCGTGCTATTAGAGGCAGGCAGGTACCAAATCAAGGATTGCGCATACTTGCAATGGATGGTGGTGGCATGAAGGGTCTTGCAACTGTAAAGATTCTAAAAGAAATCGAGATTGGTACTGGAAAGCAGATACACGAGCTCTTTGACATTATTTGTGGAACATCTACAGGCGGAATGCTTGCTGTTGCTCTTGGAATCAAACTGATGTCCTTGGAAAAATGTGAAGAAATATACAAAAAACTGGGTCAGTTTCTTCTTTCGAAAGAAGAGCTCCTATATAATGATTTGTTTAGTACATTGGCCTCTTCTTGCTTTGTTTCTTTCTTATTCTTATGCATTTCATTTTTCCAGGAAAACTTGTCTTTGCTGAACCTGTACCAAAGGATAATGAAGCAGCAAGTTGGAGAGAAAAGTTGGATCAGCTCTATAAAAGCTCATCACAGAATTTTCGTGTTGTTTTGCATGGATCTAAAGTATGTTATGATGCACTCTTCTTTGATTTATATTTTTCAGAGTCGTATCTTCAACTTTACTTGTCCTGGTATTGTCTTTAATCATGAAAAGCTAGATACATGGTCATGAGAAAAGCTAGAATACATATATAGTAATGCTTGATATGTCAAAGGGGGTAAGCTTTTGTGCATTTTTTACAATTTTGTTTTTGTTTTCCTTCACTTCATTCCAAGTCCCTATTTCGCTTCTCTGTTTTACAGACATCTTGAAAACATGTGCTGAAGTGATTCTGGAAAAAAATTGATCATTGTTCATGAAATTATAGTGACCCCCCATATTTTCTTCCAGCATAGTGCAGATCAGTTTGAAAGACTGCTGAGGGAAATGTTTGCTGATGAGGATGGAGATCTCCTCATAGAATCAGCAGTTATAAAGAGTCCAAAAGTTTTCGTTGTCTCCACTCTGGTCAGCGTTATGCCAGCTCAGCCATTTATTTTCCGAAACTACCAGGTATACTTGAATTTTTTTTTTTTTTACTTGATATTCACACGTGTATTATTTTGACATGCTTCATTTCAGTTGCTTTATTGTTATGAATTAACTGAATTTTCTCTCGAAGTTCAGTACCCAGCTGGAACACCAGAGGTTTCTTCTGCTGGTTCAGAAAACATGGTAACTGGTGTGCAAGGATCAGCAACTACTGGAGCTCCAGTTGGATATAAACGTAATGCTTTCATTGGAAGTTGTAAGCATCACATATGGCAAGCTATAAGAGCATCATCTGCAGCACCATATTATCTAGATGATTACTCTGATGGTACCTCTTTCGTGCTCGTTGTGCATTTGATTTCACGGCTCTTCATCTGTGTTGACCATTTTTTATGCTTGTTTACGGGCAATAATCCCTTGCCATTTTTCTGAATTTCATTCTCTACAGGCGTATACCGCTGGCAAGATGGGGCTATTGTAGCAAATAATCCTACTATTTTTGCAATACGAGAAGCACAGCTGTTATGGCCTGATGCTAAAATTGATTGCTTAGTTTCAATTGGTTGCGGGTCCATTCCAACCAAGGTACCAATAATTTTTCAGTTTTCTATAGGTGTTGATAAATATCTTTTATGTGATTCTATCTTCTAGTTTTTGATATCATAGTTACAAGAATGTTTATAGAACTTAAGGAATAAGCCAAAAATAAATAAATTGTCCGTCGTATGAGTTTATGTATTTAGCTGAATTTCCAAACATTTATCTAATAATATGCCCATGTTTAACTCATGTTTGTAAATTGTTTATAAACACTCAAGCCACTTTTATCCCCATATTTCAAGGAATCCACAAGTACTATCCACAATTCATTTTTATTAATAATATAATTTAAACTGTTTATAAACACTTGCCAAACATACTCCAAGTTGTATATGAGAGCTTATTACTGGATTTTGATGTTCATTTCTTCTTTCTTCATCCTGAAGTCAAAACACAATACTTATATTACTTATTTTAAGACTCTGACTGAGTAAGTATTAGATTCTCAGCATGATGACCGAATAAGTCATTTTGGATTCTCAACATCATGACTCCATTGTAGGGGCTGAAGGTGGGGTTTGTACATCACACTGGCTTGATAGTGGCAGTGTAATTATTTTATGATTTGCAACAATTGCTTTTGTCTAGTTTGTTGGTTTCCTGCTATTTATTATCCTTTTATATTAGGTTCGCAAGGGTGGCTGGCGCTATTTGGACATTGGACAAGTTTTGATTGAGAGTGCATGCTCTGTTGATCGTGTGGAGGAAGCTCTGAGTGCATTGCTTCCTATGCTGCCTAGTGTACAATATTTTCGATTCAATCCAGGTTACATCATGAATTAATATGTTTTATGTCTTCCCTTGATCTAATCCTCCATAGCAAGTACTGTTAATTTCTTTTCTTGAACAAATAGATAATAATTTGGGTTTAACAATCTAACTAGAAACACAGTTTCTTGTCTCAGATAATCGTTGAATGGAAGTATCAATAGTGAAACTGTTACATATGTACATTCTTAACCTTTTTGTTTGCTTGCAGTTGATGAACGCTGTGATATGGAACTGGATGAAACTGATCCCACAGTTTGGCTAAAGCTAGAGGATGCTGCAGATGAGTACATTAAGAACAATTCTACTTCTTTCAAAACTCTATGTGAAAGATTGCTTGAGAGTCTGCATGATGATAAATTTTTGGATACGGTGCAATCTCAGCAGCTCCTCAAGGCAAAGGACATTAAAGGCTGTATGGCTTCTGAAACATCTGTATTTGTTTCCTGTGGCTTCTGTATTCCTTTGATTGTTGGGCTTAGATTTACTGATTTTCTCTACATGGCAGTGTCAAATGAGAATAACATCTCTTTAGGCTGGGACGTTGTGTGCTTCTTGTGGAGGCTTCCAACAGTCCAGATTCTGGAAGAGTTTTTTATCATGCTCGTGCACTTGAAACATTTTGTGCTAGTAATGGGATAAAATTATCTCTTATTAGTGGGGCATCTGGTTCCTTTGAGGCAGCTCCAAGGTCTGCATTTCCCACCTTCACGTCACCTCTGTTTACTGGAAGCTTCCCATCGAGTCCTCTCCTTTACAGTCCTGATCTTGGCCCTCAGAGGGTTGATAGAATTGATTTAGTCCCACCTTTAAGCTTGGATGGATTCCATGTTGCGAAAACAACAGCTTCACCCCCTGGGTCACCTCCCAAACGCAGGCAGCTTTCCCTTCCTGTTCTATCATTGCATGAGAAAATACAGAATTCTCCACAGCTTGGAGTAATTCATTTGGCATTGCAAAATGACACACGTGGCTCCATATTAAGGTCTTACTTTTCCTTGTTTTCCTCTCCATTTTGGCTTTAAGATTTCACGATTGTTGCACGTATTCCTAAGTCTTCTTTTTTGTAATGTAGTTGGCAGAATGATGTATTTGTAGTTGCTGAACCTGGAGAACTAGCTGATAGGTTTCTGCAGAGTGTTAAATACAGCTTGTTGTTAATGATGAAGGGTCGGCGCAGGAAGTATGCATCAGCCATAACCAATATCTCAACGGTAGCTGATCTTGTTTCATGCAGACCATACTTCCAAATTGGTGGTGTTGTCCACAGATATATAGGACGTCAGACACAGGTGTGCTTCGACACATAAAGTTGGTACACTTTTCTGTGGTCAATTATTGTGGGCTATGTATTGATTTATTGTCATTATCCTTAAGGTCATGGAAGATGATCGAGAAATTGGTGCTTATATGTTTCGCCGAACAGTTCCTTTGATGCACTTGACCGCGGAAGATGTCCGCCATATGGTATGTTCTTGGATCAGATAATCTTTTTTGTTTTTAATCTATCAGCAAAAAAAAGAAGGCTTCTGAACAGTATAACATGGGATTCTGAGTCAGGTATTGGCGTTTGTGTCATGCTGCTAATCCATAAATGATTAGAACCTGGTTATCCAACCGAAGGTTTTGTAGTTGCTTATTCATTCAATTTAGTCAACAACCTATTCAAATTCAAATTAAGAATCTAAGGCAAAGGAGAAAGGAAAACATATCTCGTATGTTCTTAGCAATAATGCGCATCTATTTCTATCATCTGGCCTGAACTTGCATGAAAGTTGGAGGTTATTGAACGGTTAAATGGAAATATTTCTCTCCTATTGATGAAAAGAGATGGATGACATTTACAGAATATTTTGGTAATAATCTAGTTGTGCAGTTGCACCATTTGATTACTGTCTCTGTAACAGTGTTTCATGGTTTCGTGAGTGCTGTTATTCTTTCCATGCAAGGCTCTTTTTTGTTTTTTTTTTCCCTTCCCAATATGCTTGTATATTGGGATGCTGATTTTCTTCAAGATTTTATAGCAGGATTTAATATATTTCTTGTGTTTTTCCATCGGTAGGAAGTTCGAAGTCGGAAAAATACAGTCAAATGTTAAATTCAAGTTTCTATTTGTAATCTTATTCTGTTTGAACCTCCCAGATTGGAGCTTGGAAGGACAGAATTATAATCTTCACGGGAATATATGGGCCTATCAGAGCTTTAACAAAAGCATTTCTAGATTCTGGTGCCAAAGCTGTTGTATGCCCTTCTTCTGAGCCGGAAGAGACACAATTGACATTATATGGTTCCGGTGAGTTTAGTACTTTTGAGAATGGGAAATTTGAGATTGGGGAGGAGGAAGCAGAAGATGAAGAGACAGACCCTGCCAGTCCAACCAGTGATTGGGAAGATAGTGAACCCGAGAAAAATGGAGAACGTTCCATGCCCTTTTGGGACGACGACGAGAAGGAACTATCACAGTTCGTGTGCGCCTTGTACGATTCACTGTTTCAGGGTAGTGGAAGAGTGGATGTTGCTTTACAAAATGCTCTCGCATCACATCGGAGGTTGAGATATTCATGCCATCTTCCAAGCACACCATAATATATGCCAGCTATACTAGATTTTTTCTGTGGGAGGTGCAAGATATATATTGATTTATAGGTTGCTGTTGCATTTGGCTCAGGTATCTACACCATCTCCCAAGCATATAATAGTTTGTATAGAGCAATACGAGAAATTGTATATCAGATTTAGAGGGAAAGAAGGAATACATTGAAAAAGGAAAAAGGAAAAAGGAAAAAACTGGAGAAGAACAAAAGAAAGGACATAGCATTATCCATAGTAGTGTCCATAAGGCCCGGCACCCTCCCAATAGGGGCCAAACATGTGGCCATTATGGACATCTTTATAGACATAGCTATGTACCCATAGCATTATCCAGAAGGATAAGAAAAGATTTTGCACTATTTCTGTGTATGCCTTGTCATTTTTTCTGCAATTTGTGAGTGAATTTCTCCCTCGTGCGCTTCCCTCAACATCAGAATATTTATCTTATTGTAATATTTGAGTCGAGTGGAAAATGAAAAGTTCGGTAGTCCATGTGAAGAGCATGAAGGGCAATATATGCCCTCTAATGTGACATAGACGAAGCTATAACGTGTTGTCTTTTACCCTAATCATCAATTTTATAGTTTTAACCATTTTTAACGTGGTACGAACTGAGAGGACAACTGGTAAATTGTCTCGTCGCTCTAATTTAATTTTTTACAAGTCCCATCCATTTTAGGATGCCAAACACGCCCTTAGTGAATGAAATATAGGATATAAAGTTGGTGAATGAAATTTGAAAAATGTTTAGTGTACATAATACATGTTCATAGAGGTATCAGTAAATTACACAAAGCAAAGTCCATGAAATTTACTCGAGTTTTGGTTCCACCTCATGTGAGGATTACGGACACCTCTATGTATATGTCTTATGTAAACTAAGCAAAGTCCATGAAATTTACTCGAGTTTTGGTTATGATGAGTATTATCTATTGTTATTGCTATCATGATGCTAAACAGGCAACATGTACGAGAAAAGAATGACATGAGTAGAAATGAAAAGGTTTTAAAAATTTTACTTTCTACTTTTTTTGGAGACTGCAATTAATGTCCAAAGATTATCACATCTCTCTATCAACAGTTGTAATAATGCAAAATCTCAGAAAATTAACTACCTTTCTTTACCCTGAAAACCTCTACAATGTAAAAACACCAGTAAATGCTATTTTAAAACTTGGGACATAATCTTATTGAGTAGTAAATAACAAACATGCCAAAAATATGTACTTCTCTGTTCGTTTCAACAGAGATATAAAAAACTCACTATTCACAAAGATCTGCAGCTCATGCGTCTATTGAGCGTCTATTGCAGTAGTAATCTCATCATCAGTATTCTCATCGTTAGCATTCTCATCAGCTAAATATTCAAGAGCAGTAACGACATCTGCAATCAAAGGTCAGCTGCTAACTTCATCTTGAAGAGATGTAGCTGCGACAGCAACAGCTTGATACAGACCC
Source organism: Fraxinus ornus (assembly GCA_903798235.1). Lineage (NCBI taxonomy): Eukaryota > Viridiplantae > Streptophyta > Magnoliopsida > Lamiales > Oleaceae > Fraxinus > Fraxinus ornus. The sequence continues at coordinate 4,740 of CAIGRF010205681.1, read as the reverse complement.
TTCATTGGGTACCTCCTGTTGGAAAAAATGAGAAATTGGCTGACTTTGAGTTTTAAGTGGGACCCGTTTGGCTATTTTGGAAGAAAAAGATTGATTTGTGTTCTCCTTTGTGAGTACATTGAAATCATATATTTACTTGTCAAAATTGATGCTCGGATGAATGGGAAATTGAAGCTCAAAATGTGTCACTTAAAAGGAGTTTATGTTGGTGGGAAAACTAAAAACTAAAAATGAATTTGTCCCACATAGGAAGTTGACGAAAACAAAAATCACTTTATAAAGGATTACACTTTATAATAGTGTAATCATGTGTAGCATAGAGGCCCTCTCCACGTATGCGTGCAGGGGGGTGCAAATCATGGACCAAAATAGGTTTCAGACCTTGAACTTGTGTGCGGGCGCAACCTGGGTACACAAATGTCAGTTCGAAAAGAGCAAAATTGGCCCCTTGGGAGTCCACGTTTTACTACAATTTTATTTTATTCAGTTGACTTTTCATTTTTTGAAACAGTTGAAACTCCTGTGATAATTGCCACGAAGTAAATGGACAAGTTACAAGAGCCAAGTCTTTATATGTCTTTTTTTTTTACTTTTCTGTACACGAATTTCATCTGAAAATTCATCTGTATACAGTTCGAGTTTGTCTTCGTTTTCAATTTTTATTTCAGTCTTTGTGGTGATATTATTCGGGTACTAACTCAGTTCGCCGGAGTAAAATCTGTAATACTCAGATTCTATTGTTCTACCGTTGTATCTTGGGAAGCAGATGCTTAAATTATACATCAAGCACGTACGGTGAGGGGGCAAATCTGTTTTAAAGAAACTGTGTGTAACACATGCCTCAAATTAAAAGTTTATTACTGCTTCTTAATAATTTCTTTTCTTGTTATTTTTTACTGTAATTAACAAATCATTGGATTTAACAAAAGCATTTCTAGATTGAATCTATTATAATACGAAAATGGTATGTTTATATATATTTCTTTATATATATAATTTAATCTGTTATAATACGAAAAACGGTATGTTTAAATACAGCGTTTAAGCCTACTGTATATACGATATTCAAACTGCAAATTCGGTATCAAGCTGTAAATTCAGTATCCATTCTGCATATACGGTATCTAAACTGTAAATTCGGTATTTAGTGTGTAAATCCAGTATCCAGTGTGTAAAATCGGTATCTAAGTACTTGAAACACTTATCTAACA
>CAIGRF010205632.1:61585-75661 GCA_903798235.1 Fraxinus ornus | reverse complement strand
ATATACATTTATGTGAAAATATACTTTCATGTGCAATTTTTCTTGTTAATTTAAAGTTTTGTGAGATTATTATTATTATTTTTTTTAATTCAATTTGGGCCAAAGACGAAACCGACTAATCAAATCAAACCGATCCAAATCGATGTGGTTTGGGTTGGTTCAATTTAAGAGTTTAATTGGGTTGGTTTGGATTGAAATTCACTCAAACTTAGTCGGTTTGATTTCGAGTTGGAGTTGAAATTGACGAAACTTGAACCGTGCCCAGGCCTAAGGCTGATAGAATGATTATTAAATCAAAGAGGTTAGAAAACTACAAGAGGAAGGCCCGATCAACAAGAATTTCAAAAAGTAAAAATTGATTATTAGAATAAGAAGTTACTTTTGAATTTATTTAGATAATTTTTGAAATTACTTCTTCATTAAAAGAATTTTTAACAGAAATCTTTACTTAAAACTTAAAAGTAAAAGAAGTAGAAATCTTGTCCAATAGGCCCAAGTATCATATTTGGCAAAGCTCGAAAATAAGTAACAATTATTTATTTATACAAAAAAAATTTATTTCGAAACACGTTTAGACAAATTACGATTTTCTATTATGAGAAAAAAACCACTATTAATTTAAAAGCAACTTTAATTTTATTGTCAAAATAAGTAAAAGTAATAATAATAATCTATAAAGTCATTTATTTTTGTAACTGTTTGGGCCCCATTTTGACAAGAAAATTTATTTTGAAATAGTGATTTTTTGAAGAATGCGTCGTTAAAAAGGAAGAAAAATATTTTCAATTTACGTATATAATTATTTTATAGGAGATTGTGCGGTTAAAAATGATGTCAACTTAAGAGCCTGTTTGGTAACAATTAAAATCAAATTAAAATTGAAAATATAGTCGTTATTGAGTCTCATCCGTCTAATAAAAGTCAATAATAACGACTAATTTTTCAATTTTAATGCGATTTTAATTTCTACCAAACAGGCTCTTAACATTTCAATTTAAACTCTGACCAGATATATATTCTTGTCTTCTTTGATGGCATAAGGGGCACCTTCTTGAACAGTTTGTTTATTAGAGGTTAGGTACGTAAATAATTGAAAACTTGAAAGGTTGGTCATAAATTTTTTGTCTCTATTTGGTGGAATTAAAATCAGATTTTTAGTATATTTTAATAAAAAAATTAATAAAATGTGTGAATGAAAAATTGTGGGATACTTAAAATGTGTGGTTAAAATTAATTGTTGACTTTGATTTAGATTGAAATCTAAATTTGTACCAAACATGGTTAGACTTCGATGAAAGTTTGAAAAATGTTACTGCCACCTCTAACGTTTTTAAGCTTAGAGAAACACGCTTAAGGATTTTCGCAACTTAACAGCGTTTTCGAAGTCGGATCATCCCGTACTGCCACATACGCTTCACCCGAACGTGCTGTTCCGTCAGCGGTCAGCACCACAATTTCCGACGCTCAATCAAATCCTTCAAGTTTAAGCTATCGATTGATTAATGATTCTTCAATAAATTATTTGATTGGGAATTATCGAAAATATTAGAGAAAAGAATGCCTCCGAAGCAGCAATCGAAAGCGGATTTGGCGAAGAAGCAGAAAGTAGTCGAGGACAAGACATTTGGATTGAAGAACAAGAACAAGTCCAAGAATGTTCAGAAATACGTTCAATCACTCAAACAATCCGTCCAGCCCAGGCCTGAGCTTAGCAAAATCGACGCCAAGGTCGAATTACATTCATTGATTATGTATATATGGATAATATTTGACCGTTCATCGTTTGATTGCTTCTTCTTCTTCTTTTTTTTTTTTTTTCCCATGTGGGAAATTAACAGAAAAAGAAAGAGGAGGAGAAGGCAAAAGAGAAGGAGCTCAATGAATTGTTTAAAGTTGCAGTGAGTCAACCCAAAGTTCCTCCTGGTAATTTCTCTAATTAGTTTTTGCTCTAAAGTCTCTTCCTGTTCAATTAAAAAGTGGGCAGTATTATATAAGCTCAGTTGTGCTCAGATAATCATGTATATATGTGAATGTCTGGTTATATTATTCTGCCCTTCTTTTTAAATTATTGTTTCCCCTAGGGACGAGGTGGAAATATTGGATTCTAGAAATTTAGGATTGACAATTTGTGCGTGTACATTGTATTGTTATTATGTCTATCTGAAATGTCGGTGACTAAATTTTTGAGAATCAACATTTGACTTATCTAGGTGTTGATCCGAAGTCAATATTGTGCGAGTTCTACAAAGCTGGTCAATGTGCCAAGGGTTTTAAGTGCAAGTTCTCTCACGATTTGAATGTTCAAAGGAAAGGAGAGAAGATCGATATTTATAGTGATAAGCGCGATGAAGGTTAATAGTGGAAGTTCAAATTCTATCATCAAAGTCTCCAATTTGGTTACAATTTTTTTTTCCATAATTTTGATTTGTGTTTGTGAATCTCGTCTCTTGGTTTCATAAAGAGAAAGAAAAGGAAACGATGGAGGACTGGGATCAAGAGATGTTGGAGAAGGTTGTTCAGTCCAAGAGCCAGGAATACAACAAGAATAAGCCTACCGATATAGTAAGTCTTCACTAATGATTTCATTATCTTTATCTCTGGATTGAAATGGAATTGTGTAACTTCATTTTTTTCCGTAGTCAATCATTTGCTATCTTTAACTAACATCAATACCTCTGTCTTCTTTTATGATTTTAACCAATCCGAATGAATTCCAAAGATACTATTAACTGGCTGGTAGTGGTAAATTTAGAAATTTATTTTGCACAAGATAGCGACGTGTTGGAAGGGTACTTCTAATTTCAAGAGATGGGCAGGTTCCATTTTCTAACTCTGTTTGCGTATATCTCGATGCCAAATACGTACAATCTTGTTTCCATGTCAAATGTGTGATTATGATGGGGGCATAATAATATTGTTTCCCATGATGGGGTCATCAGTTTGGCTTACCATATCAGTAAACGTCCATGGAATAATCAAACTAGTAAGATAATGAAGAATGTATGGGAATTATGATGTAACTATTCAGAATGTGGTTGACAGATGCTATGTATAGGAAAAAGTTAACAGTTTGGGGCTGTAAGAACAGGCCCCAAGTTCTTAATGAATGTCATTTGACTTTGGAGCATCTAAATACACAATGTAGCAAACAGGTGTAAAATTGTAGGAGTTCGTATTATACATGTATTTAACAAAGAGAAAGCATGGATTTGATAGGAATTAAAGCATGACAAGTGATCGAATTGGCTTACCACTGACTCGAGCAGATCTTGATACAATGATGGAGCACCCCCTGTATTAGCTATAGCAATGATATATATTATATGGAGGAGCTATATTCTGCATTTTGCAATTAAATGGAAGGTCGTGAAAAAGGGATAATGAGTCTAACTTTGCTTGTGATACGGAAAGATACTACATGAAAGGATTGAATCCTTGTATACTTATTCCAGGTGGCATCAATTGTATAGGTTTTCACATGCTCTAATTTTCTTTTTTCTGTACTTCTGTCTGTTTGTATATCATGTTTTAGTACTTCAACCATTCTATTTCTTTTTGTTTCTAATAATATTTTTTGCAGGTATGTAAATACTTTTTGGAAGCAGTGGAGAAGAAACAGTATGGTTGGTTTTGGGTCTGCCCAAATGGTGATAAAGACTGCCATTACAGGCACGCACTCCCTCCTGGATATGTTCTGAAATCTCAGATGAAGGCTCTGATAGAGGAGGAAGCTGACAAGATACCTGTAGAGGAAGAGATAGAAAACCAGGTTAGTTTAGCACATTCTACCATTACTTTTCTATTAAAATTATGTGAATCCATTAAAATTATATTTGTTTGCTAATAGGTTTATTATTATTTATTCTATTTTCAGCGTGCAAAGATAACTTCAACAACTCCTATGACTCCAGAGCTGTTCATGCAATGGAAGAAGAAAAAGGTGGAAGAGCGAGAAGCCGGGTTGGCTGCACAGAGGGCGGAGAGAGCTAAGGATGACCGTATGAGGTACCGTTCAACTCTTCTTGAGTGAACACTTGTATTGGATATATTTGCTTGTATGTTTGTACCTGCATTATGTATTCACTGTATTTTGCTTCCTGTCCTTTGCAGTGGGCGTGAGCTATTTTTGTCAGATGCTAGCTTGTTTATTGATGATGCTGAGGCCTATGAATACCAAAGAGAAGAAGAACCAGATGCAGAGCTAAAGGTAACCATTTTTGCTATATTCCATCAAATATTACTTGGAGACTTAATGAACTTCTTTGGTCCTTAAGTAATGAAAATGTTGAAGTTTGAAAATGCCAGCCTGCTTGAAGATAACGTTATACAAGACAATACCAGTACACCCAAAACCTTGGAGATGCCTCTGCCCACACGGGAGGGTCTATGGGGAACTGCAGGTTCATGTACTGGATGGCATGGCAATTGACAATGAAAATAATGTTGATAGTAATTCCTAAAGTTCATCGGTGTCGATCTTTGAAGAATATTGTTTAATTGTTGATTAAGCATTTTATTTTTGAAGGGGCCATCATTTTTCCGTAGCATTGAACGAATCCTAAATCTAGCACCGGATCCAATTGTACGAGCAACGCAACCCAGTAATTCTCTTTCATTGTGGAGAGAACTCTTTGCAGGTTTTCCAACTTCACGTATGCTTTTCTGCCCCATGGAAAAGAAGGCATCAGCCAAGATAGAGTCCATGCAGTATGCATCGTCATTTTGCTGAAATTTACACCATGATTTAGCACTTCAGTCCATGATGCTTCACCCATAAAATTAGGTGTTTCTATTATCAAACTTCTATTCTCCATTCCACGACAAATAACATGAAGAACTTTTTGTTTCCTTAGTCTCGTATCTGTCTCCGAGAGAATTCAATCTAAGAGTTCACAACAAATTTCTTCTCAGTTTCATGATGCTCTTAGTTGTATTCTCTCAGCTACGAGACTAAGGAAACAAACTTCAATCCTTCTGCTGATCATGGAATAGTTTCTAAAGTTTGGTAATAGAAAATCTAATTCTATGGTTCATGCATGGTTGACTGAAGCACCAAAGCAGCATGTAAATTTCAGTGAAACTCCGATGCATACTGCCTCGGATTATGTCGTGGTTGATTCCTTCGTTTTCCATGAGGCAGAAAAGCATGCACTGAGTTAGAAAACCTGCAGAGAGTTCTCTCTTTGATGAAAGATCATTACGGGCTTGCAGTTCAATGCTTCCAAATAGACTTGGAACTATGTTGGCATTTCATTCTCTAAAGCTTACCAGTGGTGAAACACGTGTTCAGAATCATCATTCATGTGGTGCCCAATACACTCATACCTGTTATTTCTTCCTTGGAAGGCTCTTAGATATTTTGGTTTTATGTAGAATCTTTTTGTTCCACCCGAAATTTGAGTGTCTGAAAGAGTTGGTAAAATCCATCTCAAATATGAAGTCAAAACTTTCCTTCACTGGCAAAGTTGAAGAAAACATATTATGGCCAATTACATTTAATTTATGGTGTCGGTTTACTCCATTTTTTTTTCCTTTTCTTTTATGTAGGCCACATTCTGTATTATGACTGAATCCACAAAAAATAATAATAATAATAAAATAAAAATGATATGGGAGTGTGTTTCCATCCTTTTGTGACCATTTAAGCAATTTTTACGTTTTTGAGGTTCGAATCATTTTGGTTCATTTTTATGGCTCATGGTTGAGCAAATTTGATGCTCAACTTTCTTATAGTCTTAACTCTTACTAGCCCTGCTATTCAGTTGTTTCTTTGAGCCATTTCAGTAGTATTTGCTGACTGCTGTATCATCAATTTCAGGTTGATAAAGGTTCCTCCATGGACGGGCCAAGTTCTTCCACAGTAAATACACGTGATATTGAAGATGTTGCTGACGAAGATGACGACGATCTCGATATGGATGAGCTAAATGAACTGGAAGCTAGCCTGTCAAACACAAAATTACAAATCAAAGAACCAGGTGATGTGTGATCTGAGGAAAGGCAGATTATACTCTTTAATCTCATTTCTTACTCAAGACACTTGCTGTTTATGGGTATTCTCAACTGTGGTCTCCTGCTAAAGTTACTCTCGGACGGGAATAGTAGTGGCTCCTCTAGTCAACTGTCGGCATCCTTAGTAAATCTTTCAGACGAGTTGTTGATCATCCCGATCTTTTTGCGACTTAGTTTCACTAGTTGGACATAATTGTTTAGCGGAGTCTTCAGGGTATGGCTGTTTTCTTTTGTTTGACTGGGTTGTCTATGAATTTTGAGGATTTGTGTGTCTATTTGTCTCGATGAAAAATAATAGTAAAATAATGAATATCTTCATTTTTATGCTGCATTTCTTGCAACTAAATCGAAGTATAAATTATGAATTACTAAACGCTACTCAGAATTTCCTAGAATTCTACTATGGAGAATTCATACATCACTTTGGCCTCTATTCGATTTATTTTGGGTATGTGAATCTTCGAACTTCCAATTACGGTAGGTAGGCGTGGATTTTTAGGAACGATTAACTTTTACGGAACAATGCTAATTAATACTCGTTTATAAGATATTGAATCATTGTCACATAAGTTGGTGCTAAGCAATGACGCTACTACATTAAGTTATTTATTTTATTATAATTAGCACGCGTTTTTTTCTTAATAATATTTATATTTCCAGGTTCATTTCTATATGCAACTCAATAAAAGAGTTGAGAAGCAGAAGAAGAAGTGGAAAAAAAATTACACTTATCCACTGGTCTTAATTTCGATCATTCCATAAAAAATAGAACATAATCACAGAGCGAACTCGCTCGAGACAAGTTGTCACAAGCATACCCACCCAATTGCCCCCGACCTGCACAGAACTTCTGCTGGCCAAAGGCCTACCGAGTTGGCTCGTTGAGGGGACTCGTTTTGTGTGATATAGATTGGTAGGCCCACTGGGCCTGGGTTCTCTCACAGTCACCGGCAATGCTCGTGTGTACTACAAACTTGAGGCATGTTGTCAACAGTCAGATCCTGTTAAACCAACGGTGGATTTGTGCATGACTGATCGCCAATATTTTCAATGAAAAGTGTGTTTTTTCCATCTAAATTTTTACTTGTGTAATGTTTGATTGACATTAACATTTTTAAATTTTTAATCACGTGAAAATATTTTCTTTGGGGGAATATGATTTTATTTGAAGGGAATTCACTCTTTTTCTCTCACTTACTCTTTCTTATCTACTCATACAATAAATTTTAGGCAATTAAATTGCCTAAAAAATTATTTTATTTACACGTAAATTTCATACTAATTAAACACACCTGACTACCACCACTTTTCACACGTGTAGGGACCATCGATTTTGTGGATTAAACACACCTAACTACCAGCAATTCATCGGCGATCCAAAATAAAGCCTTTAAAGGGAAATCAAATTCCTCCCTTTATAGTGGGCACCCAGTGAGCCCCCTATTTGATTGTCATTATTTTTAACAATTTGAATAATAATTCTTTTCAAGAATATACAATTAAAAAGTAAAAAAAAAATTAAATTAAATTTACGTGTAAAATATTTTATTACGTGAACGTGGTTAAAAAGAATGTGAGAATTAAAAAAAATGTTATAAAAGGGGATAAACATGCGCAAGAGAGATAGACGTTATGTAAGCGATGACAGTGACTTGATTGGTTCAATCCTACAAAGAAAATGAAATCGGAACGTCATCCCCCCATCTAATGTGATGGATAGTGAAGAATAATATTTTAGAGTGGATATATGCCACATCCTTTTACTAGAATATGTACTCTCTTTATATGGGACTCTAATTATCCTTTGTTTGACTATTTTTATTTAAAAAATCTTTATTTTTTATACTCTTTTTTTAATCATACATTTAAAATATAAAAATATTATGCATGAATTTTTTTTAAAAAAAATCATAATTTTTAACTATACATTCTCCAAAAATCATTATCAAAACATCATTTTCTCTCAATTTCTTTTTATGATAGATATCAAACAGGGGCTTAGAGTGATGTGGCAAAAATATATGGGCACGTGGGATAGGTGTTTTACGTTTTCTAGGATTTTCGACAAGAATAAAATAGAACGTGAATATCAGATTGATCATCATAAATCTTTCCTAATGTTTAGTTAACATTGTGACCTACTCGTCTTATTGATCATCGATCATACGATAGAAGATTGTGCATCGAATCTTGATTGTGTCGTGATTATACTTTTCGATTGTCTAAGATATCACTTCCTATTATTTAATCGATTAAAAAGAAAATCGATGGGCACCAAAAAAAAATGAATGATTGAGAACAGTTACAAATAGTCGCGAGACAACCAACCTACATTAAAGATAAACATTATAAAACATGATGGTATTAATAGCCCGTTACATTAATCCTATCGATCCGTGAAATCAACTTAATTGATGAGAATTATATGCCACCAATTTGAAAAATGATTGAAGTACCAAATTTTTTTACCAGAATTTCAATCGGATTTCAAACTTCATCTCACATGGGGGTAGGCCCCATATGATTAAAAAATTGCCAAAACTCAACCCCCCTATTGTCTGGTCGGTCAGTACAGAATTTTTAAAATTCTGTACTTCTAGCATCTCTCCACCAATTTTCATGTCCAGAGCCACAGAATCGAACCAAACCAAAATTAATTAGTACTAGTTTTTTTTTGATTTGATTCGTTTATGCTTTAGAAAAATAAGTGTAAAACATGCAGTAAAAGTAGATCAAGATTATATGCTTTTAAGAGCTAGAACGAATTGAAGTTCCATTTTTTTTAAAAAAAAACTCATTTTTAAATACACATTTTTATGAAATTTATGATTTTTTAGATTTTATCAATTTTTATTAAAATCTATTAAAATTTAATTTTTTGCCAATGTCTTAATCAGCCGATATTTGACAATCATTATTTCAATTTTTTTTATATATTAATTTTCAACCACACATTTACACAATAAATAATTTGGACATAAATTCAAAAAAAAATTCTATTTTTTAATCACACAATCTCCTAAAAATCATTATTTAAAATAAGGGAAAAAATTAAAAATATTATATGCCACCAATTTGAAAAAAGATTGAAGTACCAATTTTTTTACCAGAATTTTTACCGGATTTCAAACTTCATCTCACACGGGGGTAGGCCCCATGTAATTAAAAAATTGCCAAAACTCAACCCCCCTATTGTCGGTCGATCAGTACAGGATTTTTAAAATTTTGTACTTCTAGCATCTCTCCACCAATTTCATGTCCAGAGCCACAGAATTGAACCAAACCAAAATTAATTAGTACTAGTTTTTTTTGATTTGATTCGTTTATGCTTTAGAAAAATAAGTGTAAACAATGCAGTAAAAGTAGATCAAGATTATATGCTTTTAAGAGCTAATTGAAGTTCCATTTTTTTAAAAAAACTCATTTTTAAATACACATTTTTATGAAATTTATGATTTTTTAGATTTTATCAATTTTTATTAAAATCTATTAAAATTTAATTTTTAGCCAATGTCTTAATCAGCCCATATTTGACAATCATTATTTCAATTTTTTTTATATATTAATTTTCAACCACACATTTACACAATAAATAATTTGAACATAAATTCAAAAAAAATTCTATTTTTTAATCACACAATCTCCTAAAAATCATTATTTAAAATATTGTTTGTCCAAATAATCAAACAGGCTTAATGAATCCACTATGATTCTAGAAGGAGAAACCAACTGGGTACCCCGATTAAATCGGCTCATAAAGTGTGGGAGCTAGCGATTAATTGACAGGTCTAGAAGTCCACAAATCGCCCAGAGCATCAAGCATTCGCTTACATATAACACAAACTCATCTACACATCGCTACCTCCACCGCGCTCTAATCGACAACCGCCGCAACCAGCAGCGGCAGTACAATGAACTCAGGCTCAACGAACCCCACTAAACATCTGCCCCCAACAGACGGGTCGAGTAAGAAGGTCCGAAAACTCTATACCATAACCAAGTCCAGAGAAAGCTGGACCGATGAGGAACACGACAAGTTCCTCGAAGCTCTCCAACTGTTAAGCCCCTCTATATTTCCTTCTTTCGTGTACATATACATTATATGCATCATGTTTAATCTCTCAACAACTTTCATTCCGTTATGCCGTTCATATTTTTCGCGTGAGCGAGAAATTAATTCCAGTCTCCTTCATTGTTGAAAGTTACTAGTTCGGCCTAAAATCACCTAGAGGGATGAATGGATGAATAACGCGGAATTAAAATTACCAACTAAAAGCAGCAAGTCCCTTTTTAATTGTTAGAGATGTCGAGTCAAGTCTATCCTACATTGAATTGCCACAATAATAATTAAAGCAGTAAATAAGACAAGATTGTTGATGGAGAAAACACCTTTTCTTATCTTCTTCCCACTCTAGGAGTAGGAGTAGCACAAGAAGAGGGATTATCATTATTGACCCAATGATAAACCACTAAGACCCTCCTCGTTGCGGCTTCTCGCAAGGTAAAAATTCAGTGACTAAGTCNTTGTTGATGGAGAAAACACCTTTTCTTATCTTCTTCCCACTCTAGGAGTAGGAGTAGCACAAGAAGAGGGATTATCATTATTGACCCAATGATAAACCACTAAGACCCTCCTCGTTGCGGCTTCTCGCAAGGTAAAAATTCAGTGACTAAGTCGATAGTTTCCACCATAGACAATAAGAACTTACGGTATGATTAGCCTATAAAATCCACTAAACTTACAGATCTAATTCTTACAATCTCCAAGAACTACTAGAATGTGCTTCACTTACACCTGCTCACAATCTTCTGAAATTGTTCATCTCCTATGAATCATCAAGAACACCTTGTTCTTATACTCTTCCTGCGCTTCTGATCCAACCTCCTTCAATTTTCAACAACCTCTAATAGCCATTGATAAAATACTTCATATTTAGGGAGGGGGTATTTTGGATTATTTGAATTCGATGTTTTTATCAACTCGTGGTTGATTGATCTCAAGAATAAAAAAATTGATATCAATATTTGAATGTGTTCTCGGATTTTGGAATGATGTTATGAAGATATAATATAATGATCAACCATTCATCAAAAATGTATTGAGCATTAGATATTTATAATAAGAGATATTTAGGTGGATAAGAAAGATAGATTCTTGAAAATCACGAACTAGGATTTCACGTATAACACTGTCGCTCGAGTGCCAAGCTAGTGACAGACGAGTGAGAGTCGAGTGATAGGCGGACGACAATGATTCTGCTTTTTTCTCTAAAACATCATATAGGTGACAAGCTAGAGTAAATTCGACGACTCTTTCTCCTTGTTATATACTCGAACCCAAAGACGCCTAATTTATCTATACAATCCTCCAAAAGACTCCTTGACTTTTACAACTATTTTGTAACAATCCTATTATTTTATAATAATCATTTTGTCTAAAGAATTGTCAATACAACATAAATCCTAACAGTTGCTAAATAAAATTATGTAGTGACAAGTGAACATAGCTCTCAGTGAATCAATGTAACTATCTTTTTACTTGTTTTCATGTAATTATTGCTTGGGATTAGTTGTCTCTAAGTTTACTTGCATTCATTTGGGTTGATTGTGCTCCTATTTTTATTTTGCAGTTTGCCCTCGCTGATTTGCAGTAATGAAATTTACCATGATTAGGAAAAAAAAATAAAGAACTACTAAAATTTTCTACAGGCGCTTTATGAAAGTCTAAGATACTACTTTGTTGTTTCGTGTTAGGGAACGCATAGACAATCCACTTTGGATGAATTTTAACAACTATTGGATAAACGATTGTGCTACGTGTACGTAATACGTTTACATAATGGTTTATATATACATGTGGTGATATATGATTGTGTTAGAAGTTTTTCAACCAAAGAATAAAAAAAAACTTTCCCCTTCTTAAGCTGACGGTTACAAAAAGGCGGTTTTGGTTCGGTTTGACGGTTTTTACTTACAACGCTATTTGTATAGCGTGAAACAACTTCTTAAGCTTAGCTTTCCATTTCTTTGGTAAATTCAGGTTTGATCGTGATTGGAAGAAAATTGAAGATTTTGTTGGTTCAAAGACTGTAATTCAGGTATCAATTAAACCTTTTTAATGTCTTTTTCCGATGGTTTTAAACATGCAATTTTTTGTAATATTGATTTTGAGTTGTGTGATAATCTCACCAGTCAATATGAATAATAAAGAATTGGGGCCAAGTTAGTATCGGCATAATTTTGGTCTAATTACTTTTTCCCTCCATGTTCCTTGTTTAGGCGGTGTGAGAGAATTTAAATATGTCCTTTGACTAAAATTTTGTCTTTAATTTTTAAGGCATTTGAACAGTGAATGATATTTGGCTTCTTTGTTCCAAACTGCACACTGAATTTTCCCACAAAAAGTTACGCAGTCATGCACAAAAATACTTTCTAAAGGTTCAGAAGAATGGAGCAGTAGCACATGTACCTCCTCCTCGCCCTAAGCGTAAAGCTTCTCATCCATACCCACAGAAGGCACCTAGAAATGGTTTGTCTTCTCCCTGGCAACAAAATATGGTATCAGGATGGTTTAAATTTCTGACATGTTGATTTGCAGTTTCTCTTGATTAATTTGTCAGTTTTAGTGCCACTACAAGCATCCATGGCTTATCCTTCTTCAGTGAATTCTCTTGCACTTGGATATCCTACATGGGATGATACTTCCATGCTTGTAAAAAATCCATCAAGTGGAGCCATGCCATCCCATAACGAATGCAATCTTCATGGAATTGAAGGTATGCACAAGATTTTAAATATGTAGTTGGTCCATATTTGCACGTATAGCTCTTACCAAGACAATAAGATTTACAAAAAAAAAATAAAAAAAAAATAAATAAATTTACTTATCAAAGGGAACTTTTCCGCCCTTCTTGTGACATGCAACATTACTGATTCAGCTGATATGGGACCTAAGGAGGGTGCAAATATGAGTGATGGCAGTATGAATGGCATGGGAGATTCAACTAGAACATATGCAGGTTCTAATTTACCAAAGCATGGCAAGCAAGGATCTTTGCTTCATGGTAAGATTATTTGTCACGCTTCACTTTCGAGTTGGTCTAAGTTACGTGCAATCATGATGAATCTTAAACAGACAACACCCATTCCCCAAAAAATTCCTGTGTTAAGTCTTTTATAATGTTATATCTCTCCTCTACTTGCCCACCATCGTATGTGTTCTTATTGATTCTTTTCTCTTCAGTGTCTACATTTTTACATGCATTATAACTTCAGTTGTTTGTTGTTTGGTGGATTAGCATGCGTATCAGAAACTGTTATTGAAGCAGCCAAATAGGTTCTGAACACTGGTTTCTAATGATAGCAGATAAACTACTTAATGATTCCTTAATTGAAAATTTGTCGGGCCTGCATGCAATTTTATTACCATGTGTAGTTATTTGGTTTTGATTGCTTCATTCAATTTGCTTTTAGGCATTCCGGATTTTGCTGAAGTCTATAGCTTCATTGGGAGTGCCTTCGATCCAAACAGTAAAGATCATGTGCAGAAGCTCAAGGAGATGGATCCCATTAATTTCGAAACTGTGAGTTCACTCGACGTTTGTGTGGTCCTGTCTTTCTGATGTCAATCAAATAATGCTCTTAATAATTATTTCCACGTATGTATTGGTGCTGGAATTCGTGTGCCAGCTATAAGGAAAAATTACAACTGGTTAATGTAAAATGAATGACTGATAACTTTTTCCCCTTCTTTTCCACGGCTCTCAGAGAGGGACATGAGAATTCTATGAAATTGATGAGGGGAAAAGAAAGTTCTATATTTCTGTGTGTGTGTCATGGGTTCTTTTTCATTTTAAATTAAAGAGGAATGGTGTTGGGTGTTGGCACAGTGAATGTCTCTTCACCTGGGTATCAAGCACAGTCATGGGTATGCATTTAGAGGGTTCATATAGCAGTAGCTGGAGCGAAGTTATGTTGCCACTATTAGTAATTTAGTTACAATTAATGACATTACTTCTGTGTGTGTGTGGGGGGGGGGGGGGGGGGGGACCAGATCCAGTCCCC
>CAIGRF010205632.1:45917-56684 GCA_903798235.1 Fraxinus ornus | reverse complement strand
TTTTCTAGCTTTACGAGAAGGTCTTCGATTCACAGGCGTTGCTACGGTCAACTTAAGACAACAACCTGGATTGCAGGTCTGTCAATGTTTCGATTTTGGACAAAGTAGAAAAACTTCTTGCTGATTGAAAATGCATTTTTATTGCTTGAAGTCAAATGAGTGATTCATTCATGTTGCGATATATCCAAATTGACGAGTAGTGAGTTGGGAACACGATGGGGTAACAAATTTGGGATCCTTCTCTTACCAGTTCACTGTCATAAAGGCGATTCTAAGCTACTCGAGTTTGTTAAAAGAGCTAAAGCAACGATTGACAAGAAAAAGTTATCACTGGAGGCTCCGCCGTTCGTACAAATTCGGGACTTTATTGGGTCTTAATTTGGTTTAGTTTCATTTTTATGTTGGGACAAACGACATTGTTCTTTGGCCTTTGAAAGGATATTGATTGAGTTAACATATATAAAAAAAAAAAATGAAAAATTGCATTAGTAAGACGTTAAGTATGACATATTTTAAATTTAAGAAATAAGGTTAGTTTTTTGGTCACAAATCACAACTTATTTTATGGTTACAAAATATCAAAATAAATGGTAACATTATCAAATTATTGGTTACGGCTTAACAAATTTTTAGATCACACATTATTTATGATCACAATTTATCTATTTCATTGATCACATATTGTTTATTGGTCATACAATGACCAATTTATTGGTCACAATCAACAAAACAATTTGTGACCACCACCACATCTCCACTGTCTCCAATTGCACCATCGACAATACCATTGCAACAACAATGATGACAGTCAACAACACCACCACCACCATCACGACAACTGCATGTATCAATCGCCACCATCGTGTGCCTGTACCAACCACCACCTCCACCATTTCTTCAAATCCATTATGTCCTCCACCTCTACAGCCACCTGCACCTATACCTACCTTAATACACCACAACCGCCACCACCAACAAAAAAATTCTCAAACACCACACCATCCCACCCTTAATACACCACCATCGTCGCTACCAACATCACTATCAACACTGCCTTACAATATGTAACAAACATAAATAGAAAAAGAACCCAAAAAGGTCGGCACCACTACCACCTCACAAAAGGTCGGCACTGCTACCACTCAAAAGCACAAAAAAACACGTGAGCACCAACAAAGCTCCGACGAAGCAAATCGGAGGAAAAAACCAGCCCAAAATCCCAAAACTATCACCGCTGCACCTCCACTCACTGCACCACCAACACTAGCATCATCACCGTACACACCATCGCAAGCATGCAGCGATCGTAACAGCTTTCCAACAATACTAGAACAACGAGGCACCACTACGTACAGTAGTGTTACTGCGCTGTGTTCAACGGTCGCATAGTACTGCTGCAAGAGGAGTAGATCGATGCATCGGAACATATCGATGCAACAATTTTGTTGCGCTACAACGAGGGAGGGAGAGAGATAAATGAGATGGGAGAGTAATTAGGNGAAAAATATTGTTTTATTGAAGAATGTGTGGTTGAAAATGAGTAGAAGAATGAGAATGAAAAAAATAATGTGGGACAAACAGGGGCTAAATATTTGAATTAATATCTGATTTTTGTATAAATAAACTTTATATCTGATTTTTTTAAATTGGATTTTAAAAATTTTGGTGTGATGTAATTACCATTATTGAAAAAATTAAAGATGGTGGCCTAATTTCCTCAAGTTTGTCCCTCTCTCGAGAGGCCCATTAAGACTCATATATAGGCCCATTTTCTCAAAAGGGCTACAAAACCCTCGTTTCGTTCTCTCTGTATATATATGAAACTCAACTGAAACCCTATATTTTTCACTCTCGCGCACCAACTACGCAGTGCTCTTGTATCCTCCCCATCCCCTCCCCCTTCCCCCAACAAAAAATGGCCGCCGCCGCCCGCCCTCTCGTCACCGTACAAGCCCTAGAAAATGATATGGCCACCGATGGAGCCTCCTTACCTCTTCCTGATGTGATGAAAGCGTCGATCCGCCCGGATATCGTGACATTTGTTCACGGTCAAATCTCCAAGAATGCTCGTCAGCCTTACGCCGTGTCCAAGCGCGCCGGCCACCAGACCTCGGCTGAATCATGGGGTACTGGCCGTGCCGTGTCGCGTATCCCTCGTGTTCCTGGTGGCGGTACTCACCGTGCCGGACAGGGTGCCTTTGGAAACATGTGCCGTGGTGGTCGCATGTTTGCTCCTACCAAGATCTGGCGCCGCTGGCATCGGGCAGTTAATGTTACACAGAAACGTCATGCTGTGGTTTCTGCTATCGCCGCATCTGCTGTTCCTTCACTGGTACTTGCTCGTGGGCATAGGATTGAGGAGGTTCCTGAGTTGCCTCTTGTTGTTTCTGATTCAGCTGAGGCTCTGGAGAAGACACATGCTGCTATTAAAATCCTTAAGCAAATTGGAGCTTATCCCGATGCTGAGAAGGCTAAGGATAGTCTTGGTATTCGCCCTGGAAAGGGTAAAATGCGCAACCGCCGCTACATTTCCAGGAAAGGCCCTCTGGTTGTTTATGGTACTGAGGGTGCAAAGCTTGTGAAGGCATTCCGTAATATCACTGGTGTTGAGGTAGCTCATGTGTCCCGACTCAATCTTCTCAAACTTGCTCCTGGAGGTCATCTTGGGAGGTTCATAATCTGGACCAAATCTGCTTTTGAGAAATTGGACGAGATTTATGGAAAATTCGATAAACTATCTGAGAAGAAGAATGGATATGTTTTGCCTAGGGCCAAGATGGTAAATGCTGATCTGGCTAGGATCATTAACTCTGATGAGGTGCAGTCTGTGGTGAAACCGATCAAGAAGGAGATCAAGAGGGCTCCATTGAAGAAGAACCCGCTGAAGAATCTCAACGTGATGCTGAAGCTTAACCCATATGCTAAGGCCGCAAGGAGGATGGCTCTGTTGGCTGAGGCACAGCGTGTCAAGGCTAAGCAGGAGAAGCTTGACAAGAAGAGGAAGCAAATCACTAAGGTACTGCTGTCTTCACTTTTTATTTGGTTATGGATGTTACTGACTAGTATGTCAATTCTCTGAATTCTGATTTTATTCTCCTAGTTATTTCTTCTGCAATATATAATTTCTATTACGCTCTTGATCTCTGATTATATGTTTTCCCATATATTTATCTGGACATGTCAATATAGTTTTAAAAAATCGATTTTTAAGTTTTCCATAACCTAAATGATGAAAATACCGCAGCTACTAAGGAAAATTTTGTGATATGGATTAATAAGAAGACAAATGTATAAAAATGAATCAGAGTAATGAGGTCTAATTATGCCCGAATGAAGATACGCAGGAAGAACGTGATTTTGAATGAAGATAGTACCTAATACAAATCGAATTACCTATATAGAATATTAATGCTGATTGAGAGAAGACTGTGATGTTTCACTATTGATTTTCATTTTCTGTTGGCATGGTAAGATGCTTTCTGTGCTTCAACTTCAAACTCTTAAACTCCAGTATCTCCATATGAAATGTCTAATTAAACTTTGAATAAATTCTGCATACAATCATATTGCAGTATCATTGTCACACTGTTTTTTGTTCTTTCTTTTCTTCCATGTATACATAAAACTGCACTTTGTTTGTTATAGTTCTGAAGTTTGAACATTTTCTGTTATTTTCTTTTTCTTCTTGTGCTGCTATGACTTGTGTGGCTTTGTACTCTTGTAATTAAGAAACTACCATAACTAAGTTCTGTGGACCTTTGCCTCGCACAGTATGATACCCATTTTATGTTTTACTTGTATCTCAAAACTATCTTGCACCATGCCTTCATTGTTTTCTGGTTGCTATCATCCGCAGGAGGAAGCTTCTGCAATTAAGGCTGCAAGTAAGACATGGTACAAGACTATGATCTCAGATAGCGATTACACCGAATTTGAGAACTTCTCAAAGTGGTTGGGTGCCTCCCAGTGATTTATCTCTGTTTGAAGTCTCTTAGAACCTGTTTTGTTATCTTTTATTTGTTTCTGTATCTCTTGTTTTTTCCGGATTTTAAGACAATGGAAGTGATCATATGGAGGGGAATTACTGCAATAATGTCTCTTCATTTAAGTTCTCGGGTTCCCCCTTCTCTATAATTTTGTGTCTTAGTTTATGGCTAGTTTGAGAAATTTTAGTGCTGAAATGTTGAAGGATTTACATATTATCTTATTCATGAACCGATGTTTGCTAGCACTTCACATCCCCTTCTCTATAATTTTGTGTCTTAGTTTATGGCTAGATTGAGAAATTTTAGTGCTGAAATGTTAAAGGATTTACATATTATCTTATTCATGAACCTATGTTTGCTAGCACTTCACATTTACTCAATCCATTTTTGATTGTTTTATTTACCTAAATGATGTGATATCTAACATCCTTTGCATTTTTTGGTTTGTTCTGCTTCTCGATTTTGGCCTGTTTATCTGCTTATACCTGTCTTTCTGTGTTGCTAGAATGCATTGAACTGGATAATTGAGTATGCTTTGCTAAAACTTGTTTGTGTTACCTTAACAATCAAATGCTATTTCTTAGTGGCAACTTGTGGAATGAAATGTTTATATTAGCGTTGAGTGAAACATTGATCATTCTATTTGATTACTAGGCAACAAGAGAGTCAGAATCATATTTTTATTCAAATATAACCTTAACCAATGGTCGGTCGAGATTATAAAATCTTAATGTTTATCTTCGTTTTACAATATACTTGTGGCCTCTGGCGTAGCATTATGACCTTGTTACGTTGCTAGTGTGTTTCATCCTCAAGAAAAAGATATGAATATGTACAATAAATAAAAGTTCATATTAAATATTTTCAAATTTGGCATACTAAACAAGTTCTGTGTGGTATTCATTTCACCTATTGAGGGTTTATCAATTTCATCCTTATCTAGGGGCCGGGCTGAGTCGAGGTCCCTAGACACCTGAGCTCGGTTCATGTTCACAAAACTAGATGATGCTCGACTCTTTGGTTCGTGGGTCTCATGGGTCAGTTGAGCAATTCACGAGCTCACAAATTGACTTGTTTTTTAAAAATTAATAAAACAAGCTTAAACTGAAGCTGTCCACGAGTTCAAAACGAACCGGCTTGTGAAAAAAAAAAATTTGAGCTCCACTCGACTTATGACTCATCTTACTAAGAATTTGAACCGTCTATAGACCGAGTCTTCTCGACCCATGTGCCACACCAATCCTTGTCCTCGAGCAAAACAATGAGATTAATGAACATTTGCAAGAAATGACTAGACAATGATGTTCCAATAAAGTTGCCAATGATTAAAGCCACGAGGACAATTGGACGATCTAAATCCCAAGCTCACAAATCCGCAGTGTTATTACATAAGCAACGATGTCACCTAAGGCCCTGCCTAAGAGCACTTTTTCAAACCAATTAAAATCAGTTTTTCGGTCGTTAATAGCAAACCAGCAGCAATATTTGAGTGCTGCTCTCACAACTGGGGCCCAGAAGTTGACTGTAACGGTCCAATTTTTACACTACAACAGTTGAAATTGCAACCAGACAGGGGCTTAACATGATCCACCAAGTTTTAATTATCTGTGTAATATGATTTCTTCCTCGTTTAGATAAATCCAATGTAAGGTTAATAAGAATCATCTTACCTTATTACTTCCAAATCTTCATCCGTAAAGGTAATCCATTTATTTTAATATTGAAGTCTTAATCCAAGGAAATTATATTACAGTTAAAGTGGAATTGCATTTCGTTCTGTCTTTGATCTGCTTATTTTTTTGTAAACTATTTGCAATCCACGTTTCTTGGATTTAATAGGTCTAGAAAATATAACTGATATATTTTAGTACCTTATAGTTCATCGTTTCAATTAAATGTTTTGTTACAAATTACAAGTTATTTCAAATTGAAAATTTAAGTAGCAAGGCACAGCAGGTTGAATATCATATGTAACTGTTTTAAATTTTCAGCAACATTAGGTGAACTGAAGTCTGAATGTGTTGTGTTCTCCTGGATCCAAGGTTGGGGAGGTGATGTCCCATTGCCCTGCCCACTCCCTCTAGTTGGGGACCAATCCTAGATTCGCTCTCATATTCAACTAAGGAAACCCTAATCTCCTTCGCTCACAAGTCTTCTTATTGTATTATTATGATGGAAAAATTTCATATCTAAGAGATTAAGTATGATTCATTTCAAAATTAAGAAATGATGTTTAAAATTTCAAAAATCAGATATTAATTAAATCTTACTTATAAAATAATTAATTAAAAATATATTAAAGTCACAATTATATACAATTTGGTCACAAATTATTGAATTAATTGATCACAGATTTTTTTTTTTTTTTTTATCACAAATAAAAATTTTTAAGGACCACAAATTATTTCTCGGCCACAAATCAAAATTTTTATGTCATAATTTATTCATCAGTCACAAACCACAAATTTTATAAATTATAACTTATTTAACAGTTACAAATTATCAAATTAATTGATCAACAATTATTTCTCGATCACAACTTAATAAATTGTAGGGCGTAACCACCATCGCGACCGCCACAAATATCACTATCACCTCACAAGATCGCGCAAAACCACGACACACCACAACAACCACAAAACCACGACATACCACAACAACGATGGCTACTGGGATAATTATCAAATTAAAGGAATTTCATTTTCATGCAACCATCATGGTTGGAAGACTCAAACGCAAACAGAGTTAACTCGTGGGCCTCTTCTAGGCATAAAGGAGAAAATCTCCTATTTGCATAATTGCTTCCTAACAAGCCACAATGGAGGATTATCTACTACATCTCCTCTCACCAAGATGCTAGCAATTGTTTCATAATTTGCGATGTCTTTAATTTGGGTCATGACGATGATACCGCGACTTCACTAATTACCAGGGATGATGACGGCTACTGGGAACTGGGATGCCGATGACTGAAAGTTGTGATGTGTGAGAGAGAGATGGGTATGGAGATATATGGAGAAGGAAATGAGAGGAAATTGTTTAGGTTTGGGATGAAATTGGGTTGTGTTAACCTCAAAAAATGAACTCAACAGATGCTGGATTCACTTTCGTCAAGTCAAGTACAATTCCAACGTGTTCCTACTAGAATGACGATGGTAGATACGAGAAAACGAACGCGGGAGACACTTTGCGACAAGAGACAAAAATTTTCAAGTTTCGGCGGTGTAAAACGAAAGCGATCACACTAACAACGATCATCGGGTGGAAAATCGGAATATTCTATGTTGTAATAAACGGGAATATGTGGAAGGATAAATAAAAATAAATGTTACGGTTTTGTTGTTGTACTATATTCAATACATGATCTCATACATGACTATATGTTACAGTTAATGCGTTTCACGTGTAGGCAGTATGGCGATTTTAAATTATTGACACGAATTAAATTTGTTGCTTTTTTTTTTTCTGAATTTTTATCACTTCCAATTTATAAGGTGTTGTGTTCCTAAAATGAAGTTATGTCACATGTTTAATCTATAATATATTAAATATCACATTAAGTAATAATCATTTTTTGGACGATTCTAACCCTATTGCAGTTCAATTATTTGAATAATACCATAATTTTTCGTTTTTCAATATGTAATAAATACTATGAAATCTTTGATCATGCATGAATTTTGTGCTATTAATTCTTAATTAATTAATATTGACATTGATCTAAACTCGCCGAATCTTGATCTAAATGTCATGTACGAATTTGTGTTATTAATTCTCAATTAATCAACATTGATATTAAGCTGACTCAATGAATCTTGATCCACATGAATCTAGAATTATTATGGATAAATTTATTTCTTTTCATGTATCTAGAAATTTTAATGTGTGTTTAAACTATTTGCAATCAACGTTTCTTGAATTTAGTAGGTCTAGAAAATATAATTGATATATTTTAGTTCCTTATAGTTCATCATATATTTTGATACAAATTACAAGTTATTTCAAATTGGAAATTGAAGTAGCAAGGCATAGCAGATTGAATATCATATATAACTGTTTTAAATTTTCAGCAACATTAGGTGAACTGAACGTGTTGTGTTCTCCTGGATCCAAGGTTGGGGAGGTGATGTCCCATTGCCCTGCCCATTCCCTCTTGTTGGGGACTAGTCCTAGATTCGCTCTCATATTCAACTAAGGAAACCCTAATCTCCTTCGCTCACAAGTCTTCTTATTGTATTATGATGGAAAAATCTCGTATCTAAGAGATTAAGTATGATTCATTTCAAAATTAANATATTTTCAATTTTAATTGGATTTTAATCCCTATCGAACGGGGCCTATGTATGACATATTTCAAAACTATGAAATAAAGTTTAAAATTTCAAAAATCAGATATTAATTAAATTTTATTTATAAAATAATTAATTAAAAATATATTTTATTAAGTAAAAATATTAAAGTCACAGTTATATACAATTTGATCACAAATTATTGAATTAATTGATCACAGATTATTTTCTGATCACAAGTAACAAAAATTTCAGACCACAAATTATTTCTTGGCCACAAATCAAAATTTTTATGCCATAATTTATTCATCGGTCATAAACCACAAATTTTATAAGTCATAACTTATTTAACAGTCACAAATTATCAAATTAATTGGTCACAAGATATTTCTTGATCACAACTTAATAAATTGTGAGTTACGATCACATTTTTATATCACATATTATTTATTGGTCACAAACACCCTATCCCACCCAAGACAATCACACCACCACCGCGACCGCCACAAATATCACTATCACCTCACAAGATCGCGCAAAACCACCACACACCATAACCACCACAAAACCATGACACACCACAACAACGATGGCTACTGGGAAAATTATCAAATTAAAGGAATTTCATTTTCGTGCAACCATCATGGTTGGAAGACTCGAACGCAAACAGAGTTAACTTGTGGGCCTCTTCTAGGCATAAAGGAGAAAATCTCCTATTTGCAGAATTGCTTCCTAACAAGCCACAATGGAGGATTATCTACTACATCTCCTCTCACCAAGATGCTAGCAACTGTTTCATGATTTGCGATGCCTTTAATTTGGGATGACGATGATACCGCGACTTCACTAATTACCAAGGATGATGACGACTGCTGGGAACTAGAATGCCGATGACTGAAAGTTGTGATGTGTGAGAGAGAGAGAGATGTGTATGGAGAAGGAAATGAGAGGAAAGTGTTTAGGTTTGGGATGAAATTGGGTGGTGTTGACCTCAAAAAACGAACTTAATAGATGCTGGACTCACTCTCCTCAAGTCAAGTACAATTCCAACGCGTTCCTACCGGAATGACGATGGTAGATAGGAGAAAACAAACGCGGGAGGCACTATGCGACGAGAGACGAGAATTTTCAAAGTTCTAGCGGTGTAAAACGAAAGCTATTACACTAACAACGATCGCTGGGTGGAAAATCGGGATATTCTATGTTGAAATAAACGGGAATATGTTGAAGGATAAATAAAAATAAATGTTACGGTTTTGTTGTTGTACTATATTCAATACATGATCTCATACATGACTATATGTTACCGTTAATGCGTTTCACATGTAGGCAATACGACGATTTTAAATTATTGACACAAATTAAATTTGTTGCTTATTATTATTATTATTTTTTAAATTTCTATCACTTGCAATTTATAGGGTGTTGTGTTCCTAAAATGAAGTTATGTTACATGTTTAATCTATAATATATTAAATATCGCATTAAGTGATAATCATTTTTGGACGATTCTAACCATATTGCAGTTCAATTATTTCATTAATACCTTAATTTTTCGTTTTTCAATATGTAATAAATACTATGAAATCCTTGATCATGCATGAATTTTGTGCTATTAATTCTTAATTAATTAATATTGACATCGATCTAAACTTGCTGAATCTTGATCTAAATGTCATGTATGAATTTCATGTTATTAATTATCAATTAATCAACATTGATATTAATCCGATTCAATGAATCTTGATCTACATGAATCTAAAGTTATTATGAATAAATTTATTTCTATTCATGTATCTAGAAATTTTAATGTGTTTAAATTCATGTATTAGTAATTAATTTTTATGTACTAAAAGTAATATAAAAATGTTGCTCAATATTTCAACATTAAAAAAAACTGAATCATATAAATTGAGTTTTTAGAGTATAATTTTTTTCTCCTAAATTTCTATCCAAAATTTTATTTTCTTTAATTCGTTTAAAACTCATCAAATCCTCCCAACAAATTGGTATTAAATATTACATTTACAGCACTTATGAAGTATTTCAGAATAATGTCCAATGCACGTTCAACTCTAACTAGTTAATATAAGTGACACATAATCACCAAAAAAAAAAAACATGCAGAAGAAAATCAACTACCCCTAGATCTATTTTTAGGTTTTGATTTGCGTTTCTCACTTTTTTGAGTGTTAATACTTTTAAAAATTTCTGTCATTTTTTGAGTGTTAAGAATTTTTAAGGTTTTGTTGTTGTACAAAAATGTGATCGTTTATATGAATTCTTTGTGGACATAGAAGGCAAAGTTTGTTGAAGCCACGACTCATATGGAGATATTCGCAAAAGGGTAGAATGGGAAACTGTAATTGACTTCGGTGAAAGTTTGTTCTATTTGACAGGAAGTAAGATTTATAATTATGTCACTTTTTTTCATTTTCTATTGATTTTCGTTATTTTTTTAATGTTTGTCACTTTTTTTTTTTTTTTTTTTT
>CAIGRF010205632.1:1429-36104 GCA_903798235.1 Fraxinus ornus | reverse complement strand
TCATATGTGATTTGTATCTCACAATCACAACTCCTTGTGATTAACAAATCATCAAAACTTGAATCTACGGATTCTATTATTTAATTGATTAGAATAATAATTTAATCAAATAATAGATCTTGCCATAAATATGCATCGGTTATATATATATTAAAAGTGTTTATGTCCAAAGTTGATTGGACCTAGGGCATAACACTTACAGTTTCATGTGTGGATTTTTATTGGAAAATTGACAGTTGGACAAGAATTCTGCTACATGTACAATCATTAATGGGCTGTAAAAATTACAATCCTCTAATGACTGTACAAATGCATTTTCCCATTGGACAACTGTATTGTTCTTCGTAGAATTATCTAAATGTATAATTTTTATCATAGTTTCTTTATAAACACGAAGTAGATCCCAAGTGAAAATTGAAATGTTGTTTAAATTTCGTTGTGCATGTTAAGTAAATTCTCAACATACCCCCTCTTTACTTAAGGCACCAGTTTTGAAGAACATACCGAGCATCCATCTCACAGGACCCTCAAGTTCAGCATCATCCACATCTTGACTTTTTCCTCTTAAGGTCATCATGATCCCATGGCCCCTCAGGTAACACAGAATATCACGAATCCCAATAACTAGTAAACATTGCTCAGCTACTCGCACATCAAGCTAATGCTCTTTTCCCAGCTCCTCATGAAGTCCTACCAACTACATATCCTGGGCTACGTCCTGTTGGGAATCTACTTATGCATGCGCAGCGGAATTAAACGATATTCGATTCCCAAACAGGATTCGCATTGTGTTTAGATAGAAACTGTGATAGAAATAATACATGTGATGAATTCTGCAAACTCTTTTGCTGATTCACGAATTCCAATGCTTTTCTTGAACTTGAACGATCACGAATTGCAATCCAAGCTGTCCAATTGTCCAGCCTCCAATGGTGATCCACACAGAGAACAAGAATGACGGCTATGGTTTCTTTTCTTGTGCTAGCAAGAATAATGAAAAATCCATAACCTTTTCCAAACCCTAGGAGCCTATTAATGTAAGTCCAAGTGGGCTCGGCCTGTCTCTTAAACTAAACCCGGTCCAATATTTAATTAATCAAATTAATTAAATCTGGTCCATGAATTAATTAATCCAATTAATTAATTCGGGCCTTTTAATAAGCAACCCAATTAATTAATTATCCAACACTTGTCAATTAATTAATTGGTAAATCTCATTCTTCTGATTCTCTTTTGTGTGTGACCCATTAGGTTCCCGATCACGATGCCTAACGACATGAATTATTATTTTGATCTAATCAAAATTGATAAATTAAAATACCCATTTTTATTTATCATTAATTCACATTCGTCGTCCCAGATTGACATCTAGCAATGTGTCAGGGCAATACATGTGACGGGAAATGTCATATGATATGACAAACCAAACTTGTTCGTTTACCGTGAAACTATAATCCTTTCGTCAATATGATCCGATCAATTATGAGATATGGATATGTGTCAATCTCAATTATCGATCATGTCTTTTATCCTACTGTTAAGTCAACGTAAGTCGAAAACTCCTTTTCGACTTATGAGTTCACCTTGGCCAAGGATTTCATTATCAACTTAACTGGATGAAATGTAGATCATAATCTCTTACTATCTAAGAGTGACGAATCCTCTATTGATCATTCACAACCTTCATACGATTCTTGACATACCCGAACGATGCCGTATTAGCGACCCTTGACAGAGCAACATCCGACATCACCAAAGCATGACTGTCCTCATATAAGGCACTATGATGACCTCAAGTCAAAGGACCAATTCCACTACCGAACGTTAGAGATTAACCACTGACACTCAGATAGTGTTCCATGTGGAATCTCTCAGCGGGTCTCCAATGTTTTGTTCTATAACAAAACATTCACGTGTTCATTCAAGTGTCTCCACACTTTAGCTTGTGAGATCAACTACTTACTTCATAAGTAAGAAATGCCACACGTGATGGTCTATCCGTAATAACGATATCCGTATCTCGTTATTACATACGACCACGGACGATTTAAGATTCAATCATAAGTAATTTGTATCTCACAATCACAACTCCTTGTGATTAACAAATCACCAATACTTGAATCTACGGATTCTATTATTTAATTAATTAGAATATTAATTTGATAAATAATAGATCTTGCCATAAATATGCATTGGTTACATATACATTAAAAGTACTTATGCCCAAAGTTGATTGGACCTAGGGCATAATACTTACACGTCCTACCACTTACCCGAACATTCCACCTATTGCTCCGCCTAGAACTCATCCCTTCAAGGACGAACAATTATACACGCCCGGTCAGCCTCGGGTACCTAGTCCTCATGCTGGCTAGGGGTCAGTCCCCTTTCCACTGCCTGAGCATTTCCCAAGTCATGCTTACAACCTTGGGGCTTCGGAAATCGGGTAATCATGACCTCTTCGACCCGTTGTTCTTTTTCCTAAGGTAGGCTTACTCACCTTGACTCGTGTGGCTTTATTTGTCCACGGACATTTTATTGCTGAGATAAAAATGGAAGACAATAAAACATAAAATAAGACGAAAAAATTATGGGTTGTCAAATCTTTTCGCTATATGAAAAACTTGTACACTCATACATAATTACACTCACCCAAACCCCCAAGTATTGTACGAAAAATACCTTAATACTCTTTTAATAATCAACGAAGAGATCAGTTTGTCTATAATTCCAATATATTACTTTCCTCTTAATTGGGTTACACTTCTTCCACTTTCAGCAACATGTAGGGCGTGTTCGGTAGAGATTAAAATCGGATTAAAATTGAAAAATTAGTCGTTATTGTTGACTTTTATTAGACTAGTGAGACCCAATAACGACTATATTTTCAATTTTAATTAGATTTTAAGTACGACCGAACACGCCCGTAACATGTTTTTGATGATATATTACTTCAACCCAACATTATTTCTTCATAAATCAATTTACTTATAACTTCCACAAAGTCAAAGTTTCTTTCTCGTACATCAAAATAGGTTTTCTGTGCTCATAAGAAGATGGAAGAAACCAAGCGAGTCTTAAATACTTCATCATCATCAATTTTAACTCCAATAGCCTCCAGTTCGTAAACAATCCTATTGAAAACACTCGTGTAGTCTAGGATTTTCTTACCTTTGTCCATTCGCAAAAGAATGAAATCGTTCCTAAAGATACAATTGATTTGAAGACTTTTAGTGTGATCTCTTTAGGTTTTTACCAAAGTTTATTTACAGACGATATTTCATTAATATTTGTGAGGACATCCGCTAGACATATATGTATAGTGCTATTAACTTTCCAATTCAAATCTTCTCAATCCTCAACGCTGTTACCGGAATTTTTCACATCGTTGTTGGGTTTAGGGATTGTTTTCCCTTTCAAAGCCATTTGCAACCTAGCCTGAATCAAAACATCATTGACTTGTACTTATCACAAGCCAAAACTGATTTTCCCATCAAATTTCTCCACGTCATATTTCACGCTTTCCACTTTTTCTTTTCTCCAACACTCCAAACCACCAGCACTCTATACTATTTGTTGGGAATGAAGACAAATTTCATTTATTTGTCACAGACTTTATATTGTTCGAGAAAATGACATACAAGAAAAAATATAAAATGCGACAAAAAATTTAGGGACAATTAAAGTTTTCACTGTATAAAAATTTTGTACAATCATATAGAATTTTATTCACGCTAGTTCTTAGGTATTCTAGGAAAATTCCCCAAGTTTTATCATACCCACCATTTTTACTATTTAAATGTGATTAAAAATGAAAGAATTTTTTTTGAAGCCCATAGTCTCATTTTCAATTTTTATAGATTAAAATTTTCTTGCCTTCTCTTCGAAAGTTAGACGGTTTTAGCTTTTCATCGACCAAGAAAGTCTCGTGTACAACAAAAATTTAATTTCTTATTGACTTGATCATGTCCAGTGGTCCACTTGACCTGCTAAATTTTCTTTGCCATGAGTCATGACCTACGAAATCTTGCACGATAAGAGTAAGAAATTTAATTCTCTGCAGGGGGGGCAGTAATACCGCTGAATAGCAGGCGGGTAAAGCGTAAATGCCAATATTTTGACTTTGATAGCTTTATTAATATTAAGCCTTGTTTGATTTTATTATTCTCAATATATAGGGTCTGTTTGGACCAAATTTTAATTTAAGACAAAATTAAACAATCAATATCAATCATATCTTTCATGGGTCATACATCTTTTCAACCACATATTTCAAAAACTTCTATCACAATCCACTTAAAATCTGATTTTAATCTACACCAAACACCCTCATATTTTTCTCCCACTTTTTTTTTAATTACATATTTTTCAGTAATATAATATTACACGTAAATTTAAAATTTTTTAGTCACACATTCTCCATCAATTTATTATTTCAAAATGCATTCTCAAAAAAAAATGAGGCTCAAACAAACTCTAAATATCATTTTAAAGAGAGAAAATAAAATGAAAATAAGAATATAGTTGTGGGGATCGCCAACCTTTTATGTTGTTTGTACAAAACGGAGCATTTCCGTTCTTGATATTTTATTTTGCTGGGATTTGAGTAATTGATGGACGATTTTATTCTAAACTTTCGGTCACAAGTCAAGATATTGTTCGAATGATAATATATTGTTTTTGTCTTATCCTCACTTGGTTTTATATTTGAATAATGCTTATTGAACATGGTTATCGATAGGGTGGGGCGACATGTGCTGCCACGTAGCACCTGTTTGGGGTTATTCTTCAAATTGTCAAATAACGTGTCGATACAAACCCCTCATATTTTTAACCTGTTATTGAATCTGTTTGTGTAGCATAACTCTTTATATTTATAATGATGGCTTTGGTATAAGCTTTAAATGGGTGGAGAAACGATACTTTTTCCTCTTTTTTATAGCATTATGAATGTATATCTATCAAATACATCCATTTAAAGCAAGATAATATTACATCAATAAGTAAATGATTCATTAAAATATACATTTAATTCATAACCATGCATAAGATACAATAATAAAAAACCTTGTTGTACCATGCATCATTTACACTTCAATTAACGTTTCTATCTTCGAACTTCATTTACACCTCCATTCTTACAATATTCATTGCAAAAATGGAGATTTTCATAGATATTTGTAAAATCAACACGTTTTAGGTTCGTTATTCGTTCTACGCTACATTCATTAACTAGGAATGCATATCCAGTAAAATGAGTATTTCTCTTTTGATATCGAGTAAAAATAGATTTTAATGTGACTTTTTTCACGTTTAAATCATTAATTCGATATACATAATTCTATATTTTTCACTCATCGATCGATTTTTTTTACGTATTATCTTCGATCATCCAAATCATCAAACTATCTTGTGAACAAATTCAAACAAAAACCTAAAAAAATAAAAAAGATAAACGTAAATAATTAATAAAACCACTTCCCAACTTGGATGTTTGTTAATTGTTTTGGAGCCCTAACCCAACACTCATTACATCTGGGCCTTACACGTGTCCATCAAAACCGACCCCTCAGTAGTATGATGGCGGTGATTCACACAATAAACTTTTCCTTTTTGATCAATAAATAAAATAAGGAAATTTGCTTTAAAAAAGCCTCCCTTTTTTCAATTGTTTATTTTCCGTACTCTGTTTCTTTCATCCTCATCATCTGTTTGCGTATATATACACAATACATACGTGCGGTATATACATATATGCGTTTATATATTATGTGTCAATTGGATGAGGAAATTATCAGCTACTATTCGATGCAAAATCACGAAATTCCTTGAATTTTATTAACCCTGGCTGGATCAATCACTCAATCTCCACCTTTAGGTACCTAAAATTTGAATGGCTCCTCTGTTTTTATATTCGAGTCAATACATTAATCTGGGAAAAGTTTGACAGTTTGTTTTGATTGTAAGTATATTTAGTTTCTGTTTTAGCTTTGAAAAATTGTGTTTTTGTTTCAATATTTATTATTATTATTTCTTTGGTTGGTACCGATTATTATTTCTACTTAATTTTGGTTGATTTTTCTGTGTTATTGCAAAATAAAGTTTCATTTTTAATTGAGTTATTCACGTATTCAGTTAGGTTTCTGAACTGCCATTTTTTTTTTTTTTCTATTATTGTTTATGTTGATGATAGGTTTTCTTTCTTGTTCTTTAATTATAATTAACAAATTCTGGTAATTTGTTTGTTTAACTATTGTATGATCAGTTAGTTCTTTTATTCACGATTTTTTGTCGTGAAAATGGATATTTATAAATGAAAGGTGTTTTTACTCTATACAGGAGTGTATAAGAATGGAAAATCGAGGTCAAAAAAGAACTGAAGCGGTAGATGAATGGCCGGCTGATAAGCGAGCTTGCAGTTCATCTGAATTTAGGCCAAGTACCTCAAACTCCTCAGCCCAAACGCCAATGAGCTCATCCCACGATGCTGACATGGACACATCATCATCAACTTCTGGGTCAACTCGATCCGAGGGTGATGGCGAGAAGGACTCCATGTATGGTTCTTGTGATTCCGATAGCAGCATCCGCGACTACTATAGAAGGCGATCATGGGGCGATCAAAGCAAATTTAAGAATGTGTTGTCAAGATTGAGTGAGGAGGTGGAGGAATCTGGGCAACTGGCTGCCCTCACTGAGCTTTGTGAATTGTTGTCCTTTGCTACTGATAGTTCATTATCAAGCTTAATGGCGGACTCGTTTTCTCCTATACTTGTGAAGTTGGCTATGCAAGACAGCAATCCTGATATAATGCTCTTGACAACAAGGGCAATAACTTATTTGTGTGATGTTAATCCTCGGTCCTCAGGTTTTCTCGTTAGACATAATGCAGTTCCTGTCCTTTGTCAAAAACTAATGGTGATTGAATACTTGGACGTGGCCGAGCAAGTATGTTGCTGAAACTTTGTGCACATGTCTATTTTATTGTACATTGTATGGGATTGAATTCTGGTTAACAAATTTAACTTTTGATTGTTGTTTTTTTTACCTAATCTAGTGTTTGCAAGCATTAGAGAAAATTTCTCGTGAACAACCCCTTGCTTGCTTGCAATCTGGTGCAGTCATGGCTGTTCTAAATTATATCGATTTCTTTTCCACAAGTATGCAGGTATTTGCATATATCTAATCTGTTCACAACAATGGATATGGCGTGGGTTTATATTGTGTTATGATGTTTGATACTCACACCCAGTCGCCTTTTTTCCCCTTTTTTATCCTTAATTAGAGGGTCGCGCTTTCAACCGTGGTTAATATATGCAAGAAACCCACTTCTGAGTCTATGTCGCCTTTCATGGAGGCCATTCCTAATTTGTGTAATCTTCTTCAGTATGAGGACAAACAGGTATTTTTCGTATGAGAACCTTTGAATAACTTCTGTCAATAAAAGCATTGTTGTTAACATCATCTGACAGTCATGGCCATCTGTACATTTTCTTTCAGCTAGTTGAAAGTGTGGTCACTTGCTTGATTAAGATAGGGGAACAAGTTTGTCATTCATCAGATATGCTGGATGAAGTTTGTCGACACGGGCTGATTCAGCAAGCTTTGCATCTCATAGACTTGAATAGTCGTACTACTCTTGGTCAACCAACATATGTTGTAAGCTGATCTTTATTATCTATCTCCATCAAAGTTTGAAGCATCTGGCCCCTCTCAGAGAATGTGGTTTTGGTATGAGGTGTATGTTTTAATGATTTTTTTCAGGGTTTGATAGGATTACTTGTCAAGTTGGCTTCGGGCTCTGCTGTTGCTTTCAGGACACTTCTTGAGCTTAATATAAGCAGCATTATAAAGGACATTCTATCTACATATGACCTCTCTCACCATGGAATGCTGTCTACTTCTGTAGTGGATGGTCATTGCAGTCAGGTCACTGGTGCTATTACTCTCTTACATGAACTCACACAATCCCCCAGCAACACAGAGCACTCATTATCCCGCACTCATGCACTAATGCATGCAAAATATTTTGTTCAATTTGATCTAGAAATTTATATTTCTTAGGTATAGCAGGACATAATTTCTTCCTTTTTGGGTCTCTTTAGATAAAAATGCCAGTAAATTTTGTTTTGCACTCTAGTAGTTTTCAACTGGACTTTCAAGCAGAAAATAGCTTTAAGAATATAAGTTTATGATTTTGAAGGAGTTGAATATTTGAGGAAAGTTGATGTTGAGCCATCATCTCCTATAAACTGAAAGTTCCAACAATGTGTAGAGTTTTAAGACCAATAGATCAGATGTTTTTAATTTTTACAAAGGATTATTTGTTCGAAATATTGAAGCTTCTGCGTTTACTGCATGAGGTACAATATAATCTGATAGGTGAAATGTACAATTTGTTAATCATATATATATATATATATATATATANNTTTTTTTTTAAATTTTATGTTCATTCTTGTAGCTTCAGTTTCTTTCTCAAGCATGTAAGCACGTTTGAATCATTTGTCACTGTAAGCATGTAAATCTTCCTGCTGGTTTCCTCCTCAGATGCACGGAGTATTGAAGTTGTTGAATGAGCTTCTCCCCACAATAAACAGAGAACAGGATATTGAAGTTCAACTATTGTCAGACAAGGAAGCTTTTCTTATGGAGCGACCTGATATAGTTGAGAAGTTCGGAATTGATTTGCTTCCTGTTTTGATTCAGGTTAGTTTTCTGGCACATGCTTCTTTAACCCTTTTTCATTTCCTTCCCTTTCCTTAACAGTTATTATTTGTTCATGTCATCCTCAAGTAGGTGTTGCATTCTGGTGTGGATATGTATATATGTTATGGTTGTCTATCTATAATCAGCAAGTTAGTTTCTTTGTGCAAATCTGACGTCCTTCTTACTCTACTGCAAACTGCCAACTTTTCAAGGTGAAAGGAGGTTTTTCTTCTTCACAATTTAGTCATCTGCAGATAAGTTTCTCTTTCTAAATGCTTGCAATTGCTTGTGTGTGTCATGACAGCTTTTTGGCTGGAGTTTTTACGAGGAAGGATCCTCACGTGATCCTTTTAGCCCTTCAGATTGTCGATACAGTTCTGCTGAAGCTCCCTCATGTTTTCTTGAAAGCCTTTACCAAGGAAGGTGTCCTTTTCACCATTTATGGTCTATTTTCACCAGACAAGTGTTCGCAGTTCATGTCTTCAGTGTTTGATGGAAGGAGGTTTGCAAAAGATGAAAGTAAAAAATCTGCTCCACCCGATGTCCAAAGGTGCCCATGTTTTACTTTTGATGCTGGTCATTCTTCGAAGTCTCCTGAAACAGGTTCTTGCAAGCTTCAGAAAGATGCTGTTCAAAATCTTGCAAAGCATGTATGGAAC
This sequence comes from Fraxinus ornus, assembly GCA_903798235.1. Classification (NCBI taxonomy): domain Eukaryota; kingdom Viridiplantae; phylum Streptophyta; class Magnoliopsida; order Lamiales; family Oleaceae; genus Fraxinus; species Fraxinus ornus. Next base: position 26,736 of record CAIGRF010205632.1, on the reverse strand, counting down.
AATCACTTTTCAGTGGAATCACCAAACCCAGAGAAAGTAGTCACCAATATTCTTCAGAAGCTCAGGTCCTTATCAACTGCATTAACAACCATGTTAAGTAAATCCGTGAATGATGTAGCTCCCACACAAGAGGAAGACGAAATATACAATTTACTACATCAAATTATGTTAGATCTCAATGGTAAAGATCCCATTTCCACTTTTGAGTTTGTTGAGAGTGGAATCGTGAAGGCACTAGTTAATTACCTAACAAATGGCCAGCATTTGGGGGGTAAGGTAGATAATGGTGCAGTTGATCAACTGTATCTTATAGAAAAAAGATGTGAGGTGTTTGGAAGATTATTGTTGTCCTTCTCTGACCCATCTTTGGAGGAATTCCCACTTTTGACGCTAGTGCGAAGATTACAAAGTGCACTATCTTCTAGTGAAAGTTTCCCCGTCGTCTTGAGCCATACGGCTAGACTGAGGAACTCATATGCCACTGTTCCATATGGGCGTTGCACTTCATACCCATGTCTCAAAATACAGTTTGTGAAAGAAGAAGGGGACAATGGTCTGCGTGATTATACTGAAAGTGTTTTGAATGTTGACCCCTTTGTACCTTTGGATGCTATTGAAGGATATTTGTGGCCGAAACTGAATCCTAGGAAAACAGAGGATTTGAAATCCAGATCTCGTGCTTTGAAGGAGAAAGGAAGCTCAAGTTCTCATTCTCTGTCTGATTCACCGTTGTCTTCACCTGAAGGAACATCCAGTTTTGAACTGAGAACTGTAGGCACAGGAGATTTAACTGATTTTCATACAGTGAGTTGATTGATTCCTCCCCCTTACTCCTTTTGTATTGCTAGCCACTTGACAGATTGTTTGTTTATTATTGCCTATTGAATTCCCTTTTCCCTCCAACTGTCTGTTCATATTAATCTGGTGGCCTTTTCTTCTCGCCTTAAAATATTACCTTACTTTGTTTCAATTTGATTTTGTACAAGGAACCTGTAGAGAAAGAACAGCATTGTCCTCTTGAAGAGGATGGGAGTACAAATATAGATCATCCAGGACAGTTTGATAAAGAAGATATTTCACCGAAGTTGTTATTCTACTTAGAAGGGAAGCAACTGGACTGCACATTGTCACTGTATCAATCGATACTCAAACGACAACTTGAAGTGGAACTTGATAACATCACAAGCGCAAAATTGTGGAATCATGAATATAAAGTAACATATAGAAGAGCTGTGAAATCCAAAAAAAGTTATGATGAACATCATCATAATGTGGCTCAATCTTCTTTGTCTAGAAGAGTCTCAGTCTGTAATTGCACTCCGTTTTTCTCTGGCATGCTTGTTCCAGAAGTTGATGTGGAGAGATCCAGTGCGGCCTGTGATGTATTGTCCCTTCTTAAAAGTTTGGAAGGAATAAACAGGTTCAGGTTTCATCTGATGTGTTGTGAAAGAATATCGGCTTTTGCTGAAGGAAGAACTGATAACTTGGATACGCTAAATGTAGCAGTTCATGGTGTATCCCAAAATGAATTTGTGAACAGTAAGTTGACAGAAAAACTAGAACAGCAGATTCGGGATCCTATGGCCGTCTCTGTTGGTGGCATGCCAGCATGGTGTACACAATTAATGACTTGGTATCCTTTTTTATTTGGTTTTGAAGCAAGATGCAAGTATTTCCGACTGGCAGCATTAGGTCGATTGCCAGTTCACACTCAATCAATGTCTCATAGTAACACGAGAGTTTCAAGTGGTAGGCAGCATAATAATGGAAACTTTCCTCGTAAGAAGTTTTTAGTTCATCGGGATAAGATTCTGGACTCTGCTGCCAAGATGATGGACCTTTTTGCCCATCAAAAGGTTGTCCTGGAGGTGGAATATAACGAAGAGGTGGGTACTGGCCTTGGTCCAACATTGGAATTCTATACAATGGTTTGTCACGAGTTTCAGAAAAGTGGCTTGGGTATGTGGAGAGATGACCACATTTCACATGAATGCATGAAAGGCTCGGAGGCTGAGGATTCTAAATTTTTGGTGTCTCATTTTGGACTGTTCCCTCGTCCTTGGTCACCTTCATCAAGTATGTCAAGCGGCATAGAGTTTTCAGAAGTGATTAAAAAATTTGTTCTTTTGGGTCAGATCGTTGCAAAAGCTCTTCAAGATGGAAGGGTTTTAGATCTTCCCTTCTCGAAGGCATTCCATAAGCTCATTCTGGGGAAGGTACGTGGCCTTTGTCATTGACTGGGTGGTCTTTTGTTATTTTTTGCTATCTGTGTTCCCATCTTATTTCACACATTATGTTTTGTGCAGGAACTTACAATGTATGACATCCAGTTGTTTGATCCCGGATTGGGTAGGGCTCTCTTAGAGTTTTGTGCTCTTGTTGAAAGGAAAGGGTATTTAGAATCTCTATGTGAAGAAAAAAAGTGTGAGCTTGATATGTGCTTCCACAACACAAGAATAGAGGATCTTTGCCTTGACTTTACCCTTCCTGGATATCCAGATTATGCTCTCTTTTCTGCATCTGATTTAAAAATGGTTAGCTTTTGGCAATCTCTCCACCTATTCATTTCTGATATTTTTTGAGATTTTCAGATAATATTCACTGACTTGAATCATTCTATTTGCACTGACATTGCTAGGTAAATCTGTATAATTTAGAAGAATATATCTCATTTATCATAGATGCAACGGTAAAATCTGGAATCTCTAGACAAGTGGAAGCATTCATGTCAGGTTTTGATCAGGTTAGCGCCCAACATCCCAACTCTTTTACCTCAATCTTTTCAATCTGCTTTCTTCTGGAAAAGATGAGGGGTTGTCACTGATTGCTAGGGAGCTATCTTTTTTAAACACGAATGCTTTCGGTGCCTTTTGTGTATATGCACAAAGCTTGTTCTGACCACTACTGGATGTCTTGTTCTGGTGCATAAAAGACTTGAGCATTTGCATCAAGAAGCAGAATTCAAGAATTAAAAAAAAGGAAGTGTATTTTACAGAGATTTATTTGAACATTTTCAGAACTAAAATAAGCAAGATTCAAATATTTATTACTTGTATTATGTGTGTGATTGTCCTGTTTATGATAATTTTATGTCATTTTTTATGAGTTTTACTCATCCTTCATCAAATGAGCTTTCTTAGGTGTAAGATTTTTTCATTGCTTTACAGATGATATTTGACAGCCTTTCAGGAAGTTAAAAAAAAAATTGTGTTCCATATATTGCACCATGCTGCTCTCTTATGTCTGTTTTATGGTTTCCGTCATTAATCATATTGAAAAGGCTGTCTTTGTTTCTGTCCTTTTACTGTTCATTTCAGGTCTTCCCTATAAGACATCTAGAGATTTTCACTGAAGACGAATTAGAGTGCTTGCTATGTGGAGAACATGAACTGTGGAATGTATGTATTTTCACAATATAAACAAATGTATGATTTAATCTGGCATGCAATAAAGATTTTCTTGTTTCTTTTTCCTCCTGGATACAGTCGAGTGCACTTTTGGATCACATCAAATTCGATCATGGATACACAGTTAGCAGTCCCCCAGTTGTAAACGTTAGTATTCATTCTATTGATTGTTCTTGATTTAGACCTTGATAATCTTTATATTCAACTAATGGCAATCTTCTTAACTTCCAGTTACTGGAAATCATGCGACAGTTAGATAATAAACAGCAAAGAGCATTCTTGCAGTTTGTAACTGGAGCACCCCGGCTTCCAACCGGAGGTTTGGCTTCTCTCAACCCTAAATTGACAATTGTTCGAAAGGTCAGTGTTGTTATGCCTTTTGTTTTCAATTATCTTGATTTTTTTTATTTTGTGGACCGAAAGTAATTTTATTTTATATGGTTTTTGACAGCATTGCAGCAAACGGGTAGATGATGACCTCCCAAGCGTAATGACCTGTGCAAATTATCTGAAGCTTCCACCTTACTCTTCAAAAGTTGGCCCGTTTCTTTTTCTTCACTTTCTTAAGTAATGTTTCTTATCTTTACTCGTGGAGTTGAGAATTTTTTAATAAATTTCATGTATTAATTTTGCAGGAGATCATGAAAGAGAAGCTCTTGTATGCCATAACGGAAGGACAAGGTTCATTCCACCTTTCCTGATCTCCTATATATAGGGCCGGAGCGGTACATAACATGTAAATATGAAATTATCTAGGTTACTTGTGGGTGTACATAAATGTGACTACAGTTTGGGCAGTTGGTTGTGGTGTTGGTCTAAGGAACTTAATGAGTCGAGATGAGATGAAACTCGTGCTGCACTAACTAGTTAGCAAAAGTTGTAAATATACATCTTTGGGTAAATATTAATGGGATCAGTTGTGAAGGTGAATTCTATATGGCATAGGACCCTGATATTCGTTGAGCTTTCTACCTTTGTTTCTATGTACAAAGAACTGTACAGAGTTTATCTTTGTGCAGATAGATTGTTTTTAGAATATAAAACATTTGGTCATTGTGCTAGCAGATAGATATAAATTAAACTATATATTTATTGGGGAGAAAGTAGGATAATTCCCATGTGATGTGAAGTGAAATAATCAGATCAATTTAAATGTGTATATGAAAATATCTGGCTGGTGAAGACTAGTAAATGATTTTCTGTAGTTACTGTCTGTAGGAAATAATCGACTTTCATTTTCAAATGGGCCCTGAACAAATTTCTCATTGAGTCAGTAGAGAACTTTGGTGTTAGATTTAAATTATTAGTCTGAAATTAGGAGGAGAAAGTTGTACGGTACACGATGAAAGTTTAACCATTGAACCGTCAAGAATTTGCGGATCAATCATAATACATGTACATTATTTTTATATCAGTTTTTACACTTTGTCACGTGACAATATATCATTGAACAATTTAAATTTTATCCAATTAGCACTTGACAACACTTGTAATATCAACAAGTGTGCACAAATGACATTTTTCTTGGTAGATTGTACTCAATGATCTTCCATTGATGTCACGACATGTATTGTTTGTAAGGATTTTTGGTCAAAAAATAATGTAATTGGAGCATGATTGTTATTTTAATTTTGAAAGCGAGGTACAAATTAGCACTGATGGTAACTGGTTATTTCAATCTCATGAAAGGAAGTTAAAACGGAATCATGATCTTAAGTATTTTTCGTCATGTTGTGAGAAGCACTAATATGTTTTCTTTAGATTAGTTTAGTAATTTAGTAATTAGGTGCCCAAGAGCATGTTAAGAGATTCTCTATTTTTAAAGTGTATATTGTACTATTCAAAAAGGATTTATAAATTTAGAGAGTAAAATTTTTTAAACATTCTAACATACTTCAGGCCCGTTCGGTAGAGATTAAAATCGAATTAAAATTAAAAAATTAGTCGTTATTGTTGACTTTTATTAGACGAGTGAGACTCAATAATGACTATATTTTCAATTTTAATCTCTACCAAACGGGACCTTCTTATATTTAACATTTAATTATACTATTTTCAAAAAAAAAATTTATTATTTTTTCATATATTTTATTTTCACTAGCTTACTTCCATTGAAAATTATTTTCAATGTATTTAATTATAGAGAGAGTTTGGAGAGTCAAACTCACTTTCTATTTTAAAATGTTAACTTAGCCCTTGTTTAACAATTATATATATATATATTTCAAATTCATTTTTAATCAAACATTTTCAAAATAAAATATTATGTATATAAATCCATAAGTTTTCCAATTTTTTAATCTATATTCTTCAAGAAATCATTATTTTAAAAGAGCACATAGCATTACACATAAGACTTCACATAGAGTCAAACTCACTTTCTATTTTAAAATGTTAACTTAGCCCTTGTTTAACAATTATATATATATTTCAAATTCATTTTTAATCAAACATTTTCAAAATAAAATATTATGTATATAAATCCATAAGTTTTCCAATTTTTTAATCTATATTCTTCAAGAAATCACTATTTTAAAAGAGCACATAGCATTACACATAAGACTTCACATAATAGCCACCAGACGCCCCCCAATAGAAGACTATCATTTGGCTATTATGTCAAATGCTATGTGCATAATTTATTTTAAATTTCGTTTTTATCAAAAAATTATTTTTAACGTTTGTCCAGCACGAACTTAAAGAGAGCATTTTATATTTAAAGAAAATAATACGAACTTCAAATTAAAAAATGCGACAAAAGCAAAAAGTAAAGTGACCACCCAATCATTGATGCCAAACAAGAGGGCAGAATATACATCCGACGTAGTACTTTCCCTCTCCACCCAAAACAAAACACAAGTCCTCTAAAAATATCTCTTATCGCTTCCCCAAACCCCTCGGTGCCCAAAATTTGAACAAAACCATATTTTCAGACATTTCCCTTGACCCAAATGGACAAGCCATGAACACTAAACCACCACCACCACCACATGCATCATTATCACCATCTACTTCTACCCCATTTCCATTAACTCACAGCCTTACTCTCTGTTGGATTTCACCGCCACCTTCCACCGCCACCACCCTTTTCGCTTCCATCACCACCTCCTCTAAACCTCCGTTATTTCGGGTTCAAACCAACCCCTCCAACACCTCTCTTACCACAACCACCAGCAAGAAAAAGTTATCCAATTCCCAAGAGCAAAAACTCCTCACTCTTCTTCAACAAAGGAATACTGAGGAGGCCTGGCTAGTGTACACACAATATGCAGACCTCCCGGGTCCCACCTGCCTTAGCCGTTTGGTATCACAATTATCCTATCAAAATACCAACGAGGGACTCACCAGGGCTCAATCCATCATCCAACGTCTCCGCCAGGAGCGGCAGCTCCACCGCCTGGATGCTAATTCCCTCGGTCTCCTCGCGGTGGCTGCCGCCAAAGGCGGGCATACCCTCTACGCCACCTCCATCATCAAGTCCATGCTTAAGTCAGGCTATCTTCCCCATGTTAAATCATGGAGTGCTGTAATAAGCCGCCTTGCCGGTTCTGGCGATGATGGCCCCGTTGAAGCCATAAAACTATTCAATTCGGTGACCAGAAGGGTCCGCAGATTTTCCGATTCCGAGATGGTTAAGGACTCGAGGCCAGACACAGGTGCTTATAATGCCGTGCTCAATGCTTGTGCCAATCTTGGCGACACCAAGAAATTTCTGCAACTGTTTGACGAAATGCCAGAGTTTGGATGTGAACCAGATTCTTTGACATATAATGTCATGATCAAGCTCTGTGCTAGAGTCGAAAGAAAAGATTTGCTCGTTTTTGTCTTGGAGAGGATAATAGAAAAGGGGATACCTTTATGTATGACAACATTGCATTCTCTTGTTGCAGCGTATGTCGGTTTTGGTGATTTGGAGATTGCGGAGCAAATTATTCAGGCAATGAGTGAAGGGAAGAAAGACATTTGCGGGATTCTAAGAGAGTCGAATTTTGAAGATCAGTATGAAGATGGTGGATCTGGGAAATTGGGAAATGAGAGTGATGTGTTTGAGAAATTACTTCCCAATTCGGTTGATCCTAGTAATAGTGAACCTCCAGAGTTACCTAAAGTGTTTGCACCTGACTCTAGAATTTACACAACCTTAATGAAAGGTTATATGAAAGTGGGACGTGTTACTGACATGGTAAGGATGCTTGAAGCCATGAGGCATCAAGAAGATAGAACTGGCCATCCTGACCATGTTACTTACACGACAGTTATTTCTGCATTCGTGAAGGCTGGGTCGATGGATAAAGCAAGACAAGTGCTAGCTGAGATGGCCAGAACTCGCGTGCCCGCTAATTTAATTACCTATAATATTCTACTGAAAGGGTACTGTCAGCAGTTGCAGATTGATAAGGCAGAGGAGTTGATTCGAGCGATGATTTGTGATGCAGGGATAGAACCTGATGTGGTTTCTTATAACACATTGATCGATGGATGTATACTGGTTGATGACAGTGCTGGGGCCCTTGCCTACTTCAATGAGATGCGGAAAAGAGGTATTGTGCCTACAAAAATCAGTTACACCACCTTGATGAAAGCTTTTGCCTTGTCTGGTCAACCAAAGCTAGCTAACAAGGTCTTCGATGAAATGCTTAATGATCCTCGAGTGAAAGTTGATTTAGTGGCATGGAACATGTTGGTGGAAGGATATTGTAAACTGGGACTGATTGATGAAGCTAAAAGTATAATACAGAGGATGAAAGATACCGGCTTCTATCCAAATGTGGCCACGTATGGAAGTCTTGCCAACGGGATTGCATTGGCTAGAAAGCCTGGAGAAGCCCTTCTTCTCTGGAATGAAATAAAGGAGAGGTGTGGAATGGAAAAGGAAGGAGAAGAGTCTAATTCTTCTTCAGTTTCCCCACCTTTGATACCCGATGAAGGACTCTTGGATACTCTAGCTGATATTTGTGTAAGGGCAGCTTTCTTTAGGAAAGCTTTGGAGATTGTTGCTTGCATGGAAGAGCACGGAATACCTCCAAATAAGACCAAGTACAAGAGAATCTATGTGGAAATGCATTCGAGGATGTTTACAAGCAAGCACGCCTCTAGAGCTAGACAGGACAGAAGAAAGGAAAGGAAAAGAGCAGCAGAGGCTTTCAAGTTTTGGTTGGGATTGCCTAATTCTTATTATGGAAGTGAGTGGAGGCTTGACCCAGAATATGAAGATGAACATGATACCGAGTCTGCTTGATAATCGAATCTACGCTACAATACTTTTTATTTGGTAGTTGAAAATATTCAAAGAGAAAACTTCATTGTATCATACTACTTATAAAGGTTGAATTGCTCAGCAACATCTATTTTTGGATCCTCAGTCAATGATACATTTTCCATGGCATCACAGGACTTGTGTTAGATAATAAGGATTATGATACTAAGACGATAAAATAACCCCTATTGTCGATAAGTTAGGGTCAACTACATGAAGTCATGAATGTTAATTTCTAATATTTATAATGAAGCTAACTAATAAGATCAATATAAAAGAATATGGAAATGTAGAAATCTTAATAAATTTCATCACCATGAACTAAGCATTAATCATTAAGATAATATTTACAAATAAAATAAGATTGATTATGCAAATCTATTAATTTGGCTCGTTTAAACCCTTACAAATTACAAGCAGGATCACCAGTCATGGGAAGTAAGATTTGATGTTCTGCAAGAATATTGCCACTTGAGGAAGGCCACGCCCAGGAAGCAGCAGAATCAAACAATTAAATAAGCCATGGAAAAACGAACTGCCACAGACAACGAAGAGGATTACTACGCTCCAAAGATGGTTTCCTTTGGCCCTTATTCCCATGGCTTGCCAGAACTTGGCATGGCAGAAGAATTCAAGCATGAAGTTCTTACAATGTTTGTTTCAAGCAGCGGCAAAGACAAACAATTCTTCTACTGCGAGGTCTTTAAAGTGATCGACCAGATTAGAAATTGTTACGTTGGAGTTACTAGAGATGCATATGATGATGGAGCACTAGCAGAAATGACGCTTCATTTGCAATCATTTGCATATATTACCTTGCTACCGGCATTAATAAAACAAACCGCGGAGTTGAAGTTGCCCATAAAATGTGAAGGATTTGAACTTCATATTCTTAAAACAATATGCACTAGGTTTGAAGTGTATGCCTTTTTGCTTTGAGATCGGCGACTGAACGAGATTGACGATTGTATCCCCAAATATAATTGGATTTTCTTTCGTCCACGGCCACCATTGACATTTATTAACGGGCTCAACAAATTCTTCTACTGCATTAATATCCAATTCTTCGACAAATAGTCGATGGTGAGCACCAAGAAGGTGAAGTGATTGCATGTAAACTTCTCCAGGAATTCTTGTTACCCTGCCATCTGGAAAAAAACAGCGACTTGAGAATTTAGATATGAACTCCGGCGCTTCTTCTTTGTTGCCATATATTAAATTAATCAAGAACTTAATAACCCAGAGTGGAATTTGATTCTCTAGTAAAAATATAACCTGGAAAGCAATATCAACTACAGCGGTTCCAAAATGTCGACAGAGGTGCCTTTATTTTCTTCATCTCCCAAGGCTGTCTTCATAAGATATATAGCGAAAGATGCATCATTTCTGCTAGTGCTCCATCATCATATGCATCTCTAGAAACTCCAACGTAACAATTTCTAATCTGGTCGATCACTTTAAAGATCCCGCAGTAGAAGAATTGTTTGTCTTTGCCGCTGCTTGAAACAAACATTTTAAGAACTTCATGCTTGAATTCTTCTGCCATGCCAAGTTCTGGCAAGCCATGGAAATAAGGGCCGAAGGAAACCATCTTTGGAGCGTAGTAATCCTCTTCGTTGTGTTTCTTGACAATTTGCAGGCATCCATCTTCGACGGCTTAGACATGATAGGCAAAAGACTGCAATAAGCTATTTCTCAAACCATTGAAAGAGCATTAACAATTTGAGAATGGATGGACATCTATGTCATCCATGTAACTGGCCATACCAAGAGTTCTAGGATCATCATGAGCTTCCTCATCGTGTAAATGTTCTGGTCCTTGCATCACACCAAGGGCCATATCTGATCTAATGCAAACAACATAATCACATGAGCAACCGGTAATTAGTATCTTGAGGTTTTATAAGTTTGCTATCCGAAAAGTGAGCAATAAAATATTCATGTCCCTTAGAATACTCAATTAGCCCTTGTGGTACATATCGAGGTAACCAGTTAAGAAAAAAGTGATAGCAAGGAAATAACTTTCTACCAGATACCGATTTTGAACGAATGACAAGACGAGAATAGTATAACTACTTCACACAACAAAAGTTGTCCTTTAGCAACTTATTTCTTACAAGACAAACTTACCAAAGCATCTTGTCTGCTTATTTATTCTCTTAAGTCCACTCTAGCTCGAGCTTCTGCCAATCTTACTAAGCTCTTTAACTGCCTTGCTGTTATTGGCATGCCATCAACAGAAGTGTTATGGTCTCTTAGTCGGAAGTAAAATTCTGCAGGATTTCTGAAAGAAAAACAAATTGTATAATAAATTTCACCATATCCAACAAAAAGTTTTGACATTTTAGAAAGAGCATCAAATCACCTTGCAAAGACATTTGTTCTTGCATAAGCAGTGTATTTACATATAAGAGGACCAGGTAGTGGAACAAAATCACTGTCCTTTTTTGGATCAACACTCAACCTTGCAACTAGAGAACCACATTTTACATTCATATCTATGCCTCTGAAGTCCTGAGATTCTGCAAGTTGTAAAACAAATATCAGTCAAAAGAAAACTGTGGTAAATAACAATTTAAACAAGTTCAGTAAATTACCTGCACGTAACTTCTCCAGTGCTGGTGATTGTTGCCCATCACCAGAATGGAGCTGCAAAAATAAATCATCATTTTCAATTTTTTATTCAAATATGGTGATCCATAACATCCAGAGGGTTCATCCTTCGGTACATGCATGCCCTGTTACCTCCCATTCTCAGCAGACTGAGGGATGTTACATGGCAAAAAGTTAAGGTAAAGAACGAGAGTCTTTACGCCAATCAGGCGTGAAGTCAACCAACTTCTAATGGTCTTAAAATTGTTGTGAGCAAGTTCCTTAAAACTCCTTGACTAGTGGAAATAAATGGAAGAACAGAAACTATAACGGTTGGCACTGGACTACTGGAGAGCATGTGTGAGTAGAGCTCAGCTTCATTTTGTTGACAAAACACATTGCTGCTAGAATTCATTTCCTAGATGATGTTGTTAACTTTTCAACGAACTTATCAGCGTATTTGGATAGCCCTTTGATAAGCATGCCAAGAATTATTTGTGATATACTTGCTGGAACAGTCTACTAGAGATGTCATGTCAGCTAGTATTTTAGTTGTAATAAGCAATAGTGCATTCATACTTTTTTCTGTGTAATAAGAAAAATATTTCCAAATCTGAATTGTCTGTACAAGTACAAGAAAGAGTTCCAAAAAATGTCGTAAATCACATTTGTCACAATACTTACGATGACCCCCAACAGGGTTGGTTGCTGCTAAAACAGATGTTCTCACTGATAGACTTGGGCGCCTTTGCGTAGGGCCTGGAGAAATCCCAAATCAGCATGCTCCTTATATAGAGACCAAACAGTTGGTACTGGCAATAAATCGAGCTTAATACAGACCTGGTGTTCTGTCGACACAGTATAATCCACGGTCTGCAAGTACCATGGCACCAATTGATGAAGATGACAGTTAAATTTAGAAATAGGCGTTCAGTTATTATCCACACATGAAGCCAAACTGACGATGTCCCAGGGGTATACTTAAAACTAATCTAGGCATGAGAGTAATCTTAAGGCCCGAGGAGTGAATTGTAAAACAAGAAGGAGTGACTTCAGTGAAGTTGTGTAACTGTCATAACGTAGGAGTACATTTTATATTTTGTCATTCGGCAGAGTGTCACCATTTAAACTCTTTGAATGGCATATTCAGAGGCATTTTAATGTAGGGGACAAACAGCTTTTCAGTAAGTGCCAACTACCAAATACAGATCCTTCGCCTCTGTAAGCTCTCTCTCTCTCAGGATGACTCAGTCTTTACCCGCTTCTTCCATGTCTTCTCTCTCCTCTCTTGAAATAGGTACAGAATCTCCAAACAAGAGGCATGCTGTTATTACCGCTCTTCATAATCCATAATGTGAGTAGTTATCACTACATTGCATATCACAAAATTGGAAACTGGGAAAATAAATCAAATTAGAACCAAAATAATAATAATAATAGGAGAAGACAGAGAGCAGAAGGGAAAAAGGAAGAATGGACTCTTTAACCAATCTGATTAATCTTCAGCAACTAAGATATCCCCTAATATGGCTGAGAAATGTATATTTAGATTTTAAGGAGAACATGCCACATATAAGATTTAGATGCAACAGTCAATTGGAAAAAAGAAGAGGAAGAAGTATACCAGCCTCGAAAGCATAGGATCCTTAACCACGGCAACAGTGAGGCCAGCAATAATGGTTATATATGCTGCTAGTGCTTGCAGTAGTTGAGTTTTACCCAGTCCAGGATCGCCTGATAACGTTTTCAATAAAATGTTGAGATTTGCAATTAATCCAAGTTTAAGCAACAAATAGTTTAACTCCATCATGAAGTTAGTACTAATTTCAGGCAGGGGAAGAGAACTTCCATACCAACGACTACTAAATCACACGGATATTGTTCCGATCCATTGAATGCTTTTCGAACATCACCAAACAATGCTAGTGTAATTCCAAAGAGTAGGTGGGAAAATAAGGGTAATTAGAATGTTTGTGCATCATTTTCTGAGCTTCAAATCAATTTTACCTAATATACTCCGTGAACCATCAAATGAAGATGTGCATAACAATGAAGTCGTATGCTGTGTCAAACAATGAAATCAAAGTAACACTATTCCATTTTACATTACAGATCAATATAGATGGTACTGCATTTTACTTTTCCTTTTTTAGGACACGGTAAGTAAGAAGGAAGAGGAGCCTTATTCACTTCACCATGTTTGTGGTCAGGGGGATTTCTTCAGGACCACGGATGATGCGGAGGAGAAACCGGTTTATTTGTTGAGATCGAGCGTGCTGGAGGGTGGAGAGACGCCTTGTGTTGATGGAATCAGAGAGTTGGAAATTGGAGAAAAGAAAATGAAGAATGAAAAAGAAGACCATTTAGCCCCTATGGTTTGAGTTTTAAATAGTAGTTTTCGAAGTATGTGCAGTTAAAAAATAAGAATTTTTTTTATTTTATTTTGTAAATATATAATTGAAAATGAGCGTGATAATTAAATAATTTTGAAATAATGATTATCAAACTATGGTTTAATTGTGTGATGTGTGAGTAATAAATTATTGTGAATCATGATGTACAAATAGGAAAGTCCATATTATTATTGTAGTTATGAAATTTAGCAATTATAACTTTACAAGTTAAAGCTCATTTTGTGGTGTTTGGCATAGCCCAACTAAAATTCAATCATCGTATCCAAACCAGGTCTGTTTTAAATTTTTAATAGAGCAACAGAAGGAGCGGCTATGGGGTTTTTTCCCTTGGCGTTGCACTAAAAACTGGGAACAATTTACAAAAGATACTTGTTCATCACCATCTTCTTGGTAACTTGGAGGTAAGAATATGATTCAAACATCTGGCTTTATACGTTGATTTCGCATCCGAATTGATTTGTTTTAAATGATCGACACAACCACGATCTAATCCTGCCGAGTTGCTATCATCAGTTGCAGGGAAAGGGTCCGATACTCTCCTAAGATTCCGTCCGGCCTCATTTCTAATCTCTTCTTCTTGCTCGTTGGAATATTTTTTTTCCAAGATTGTTGTTTCTTGATTGTGATCTTTATGCAACAGCGATTTTCTCGACTATATCTCGCTTAAACTTTTCGATGTGGTTGTTATGGTATGCTCCTTGCATTTTGAACTGGCCGCACTTTTAGTGTAATCAGCGAAATACCTGTACCAAAATCACTCATTAGAACCCAGGTGGCTCTGCCCCCTGCTCTAGAAATTCTCGATAACTAGGGAGTTTGAAAATGAATTTTTTACTGAATTAAGTTTGTGCTTAAACTCAGAGAGTGATTCCATGGTAACTGGTAGTGAAAATAAAGTTACAGAAATATTTTCTGGTGACGATGCCCGGGAGTCTAGTGAAGCTATGGAATCGGTTGGGAGAATGCTGGATGGTAATTTTGACATGGAAAAGGAAGGGGAAAATTTTAAGAATTTTGGCAATGACACCAATAGAGACAGGGTCGAGGATCTGAATCGATGGTTGGGCGTGACTGGGGGGTCAATGTCTACAAATGGAGTTGGTATGGAAGGAACTGTGGTTAACAAGGGTTTCGATGAGGGGAATCCAGAATCTCTTGGGGAAGAAGCTGGTCTAAATGCAAAGCAATATTTGCTCAGTAACGGAAAGGTGTCAAATGGAACATCAGAAAATGTGGAGGGGATTCATGTTAAGCCTGGCTTGCTGATACCTAAAAGATGCACAGAAGAACGCGTAACTGAAAATGAAGGTGAATATTACTTTTCAGATCTAGTGTGGGGTAAGGTTAGGAGCCATCCATGGTGGCCTGGTCAGATATGTGAACCTTCGGCAGCTTCTGAGAGAGTGATGAAGTATTTTAAGAAAGACAGCTATTTGGTATCATATTTTGGGGGTCTGAAGTTGGCATGGAATGAAGCATCAGAAGTACGGCCATTTCAGATGTACTTCTCTCAAATGGAGAAACGTAGCAAAACTGAAGCTTTTTGTCATGCCGTGAATTGTGCCTTAGACGAGTTTGCTAGACGGGTTCATCTTGGCTTATCATGTCCATGCTTACCGCAGGTAGTGAACGACAAGATAGAATCCAAGGTTGTTGCAAATGTTGGTATCAAAAAGGAATGGAGTAGAAGAGATGGCAGGGATGGTTTTTCCAGCACGGTCTCGTTTTTGCCTGCAGAAGTTGTTCAGCACCTGAAGTCATTGGCTGAAGCCCCACTTTCTAGAACTGATAGATTGGAGTTTGTGATGATAAAAGCTCAGTTACTGGCCTTCAATCAGTGGAAGCATAAAAATGAGATTCCGTTTCTGAAAGGGCTTGGTGGATTGTTCAATCATGATGCTCATATTACTGAACATGGTGGCGGAAGGCATTCTCTGGAAGTATGGGAAGGATTTTTTCCAGGTTCCAATGGTGCCGATCTAGTTCCATCTAAAATGGAAAAGTCAATTCCTCAAGATGGTTCTTGGAAGAGTAAGTACCTCTCAAGTAGTGATAAGCGCCCCCATAAAAGGGAAAGGCGTGTGTCAGACCCAATGTCCTTTAGCAGCCCAACTTTACTAAATGGTCAGAAAAACAAGATGGTTTCATCTGGTAAAAAATGTGAAACTATTGATTTTCAATCAGGTGATGCCAAAGTGAAAAGAAGAAAGAGTCTCTTGTTGACAAGTCCCCATGGTAAGACATATTCACAGACTGAAACATATTTTAGAGATAGAGAACCCATATACAGGGCTCTCAAGTATGGCACTAGAAGTTCTAATCAAGCCCCTGCTAGAAGTGGTGAAAAACTGGCAACTGCTGATCTTCGCATTCCTACCCATGGTTACAGGATGTCTCATGGAGAGAGAATGGTTCCAGCTGAGCACCGTCCTCCAAATGAGATTTACTCAAAGTTGTGCTTGGCTGCAATAGATCCAACTAAAGGGTCTGACTTCTCAAGTTCAATAGTTAGTTTGCTTTGTGAATTCCGGAATTCAATTTGCCTGGGAAAAGACAAAGCAAGAAAGCACGGAAGGCATTCTGGGAAGCACGAGGAAGAACAAACGTCCATCTCAGGGACTACAGATACATTTGGATTGGTAGGTACAGAAGACTCGTATTGGAAGGACATAATCGTTCAGAACATCTCTGAAGATAGGGTGCTATTTGAACCCGAGATCCCTACCAAGAAGAATGCCTCTGTGGCTGAACCAGGAGCTGTTGTAGATGTGCAAGCAAGCACAGACAATAAACAAAAAAGAGATATCATTCTGGATAAGGAAACGGATAATCCATCTTGTCTCATGGACGAGAAATCCAAGGAATATCCTCCAATGGCACTGATTCTTACCTTTACGAATTTAGAATCTATTCCTTCAATAATCAATCTCAACGAGATATTTAGCCGTTATGGACCTCTGAACGAGTCAGAGACTGAAGTATTGAGCAGAAGCAAGCGTGCAAAAGTGTTCTTCAAGAGACGAGCAGATGCTGAAACTGTTTTTAACAATAGAGGGCTATTTGATATTTTTGGATCAACACTTGTCAGTTACCGCCTTAAGTATTACCGTAAACTGGCTGAAGCTCCTACAACCTCAAAGCAGAAGAAGATAACATTGGTAGAAGGTAATGCTCTTTGAAAGTTGACGAGGATCTATTGGGGTACTTCCTTCTATCTATCTTATTATGGCATAGACCCAGGTTTTACTACGTAGGTTGTACTAATATTGGAATAATGTGCACATAGATGAGAGCAGCTGTATTGTTCAAAGAATGTATGATCTTTATTTGATGGTAAGACGTAAGCGTGGAATTTGCAATTTGTCGGATGTGTTCTTATCATAACAGATGTTATAGGGTGTTAAATCTGGTCTTATAAGTTCCAAATTGCAACCCTTGATTGTTTTGCATAGTAGAAATGTTCAGACACCCGATTTACTAGTTGACTTTGTCGTTCTAGATGGATGCTTGGGTTTTAACTTGTTCATTTGACTCGGGCTGTATACTGAAAAGGTACTGTTCTCAAATGAATCAGGCCATTTCTTGAAGAATTTTATTTTAGATTACCAATGGTTACTGAATCTCTAGTTCGTGAGGTCTGATCAACTGCTCTATAAAAATGGCACGGAGAGTTGGATCTTTAATGGGTTAACATAACTTATAATCTCGTTTTGATTAACGTGGACCTATGGATGCTGATTCAGTCTGTGCCATTTCATATGCAGATGGTATCCGACTTGTTTTTCTCTCATTGGTAAGGAAATCTTTGTTTAGTCTTCTCTTTCTTTGTTTTTGGGCGTATAACTAAATCTCTGATGGATTGCTTTGTGCCTTCAAAGCATTTGAGCTATATATCTTATAAAATGCAGCATTTTTTATTATTGCAACTCTTCAGAAAACTTGTTTCAAAGGTACGGGGTTTGTACACGTAAAAAGGAATTCGCTCCAGAGGCGCTCGCTCGGTCGCTCCGCTGGGATTCCAGTCTCACAGGTTGGATTCACTTGAAACAACTCACTTCTTTCAGCTTAAACACCTGAATGATTAAAAAATTATGCCCAAGACTGTAATACATGTAAATAAAAATATGACGGGTATCAAAGAAATTGGTCAAAGCACTTTTTGCAGTTTTGGCTAATTAACTTATAAATTGTAATATACAACTCAGGAATCCCCAAGGAGAAAAAATCTCTACGATTTCATCTTTCCACATACAAAATCTTATTTTTGAGGGATCGCACTAAAGATTCACAACCGCGCGCGCACAAAAGTTATGACACTGCTTTTTTGTATGATCTAAAGAAATATACTTAATAAACTACAAAAGTAACGTGAGCTTAAAAGTCTTCACAATAACTGCTCTTCATCCATTAGCCAAATCCAAAATCAGGTTCCAGTTCCACACATAAGGAAACGACCTTTAGTTTCAAGGCCTTCCAAATCAAATTGCAAAGAACAAACAACCGAATTGTATGTAACATCGCCTTCAATGAAGATGTTTCTCCTGAACAAGTTCTTGTAAAACAAAATAACTCCCTCGTCTTCCTCTTTCATGATCGAATGAATGCACGTTGCCTGTGGAAAACCTTCAAGAACCCACACTCAGGATCCTGTATCCTTAAGCCATGATGCAAGAACAGATAAAACATTTACCCTCTTTCTATTGGGAAGGATTAGCTCATAATTATATAACTAAGAACTCAGATTTTACTAATTGCTCATATACGAGTGCATACGACCCAAAACAATGATAATCAATCGTGAGCTAGAGAAAGACTGGACAATGTAATTGACGATATCATTACTTCTTTTTCTTCATTAATAGATTCTACTATCCAATTCACATGATCAAACATGCAATTAGAAAACGACTTTCTTACTCTTTGCACTACATTCTTCTAGATTAGTTCATTTTGTAAGAGCTGAGCAGTCACTACCCCTGCTAAAACCCTCCTGCAGCTACTTTCAAGTTGAAAATCCCGATCTCATTTAAACTTGATTACATCTATTCTAAGTTTTTTGAGCTTGAACCAGGTAGAATTTCTATTGCATTTGGTTGTTTGGGGGGGGGGAACCTGCACAACTGTAATAGAAAATGTTGCTTTAAAATTGTACCAAGAACCTAAAAATATTAGCTAGGGAGCTATAAACCATGACGCACTAATTCTGATAGATAGAGAGCATACCTAAATATGATCACGGGACCAAGTTTCTGGATGTCAGATTATCTCCATGCAGTGATATCTTCCAGCTATCAGCTTGGAACATGAAAACAGAAAGCTTTTTGGGTACAGCTGTAAGTATAATAAGAAAAGATTAGAAAAAGGTAACATACACACTTGTCCCAGAAAGATAGATAGGCCCACAGGCAGTGAAAGATCTCGTCTATTCAACAATCTGAGGTGTTCTGTTAATAATTCAAAGACAAGAAACTGCAATCAATCCCTAGAGACTGCTTAAATGCATTCAATGAATGAATTCCACCAACTTATCCTATTAGTTTTTATCCCCTTTTTTTTTAGGCCACAAAAACAAAATGCCCCCTATCCTACCCTCTCGAAGTCGGGGAGAAGAACAGATTATAAGATTTTGACATTGTCATATAAGTTTGTATTGTCAAGATGCATAGAGAATGTCAAAACAAACGTTCTCAGTCAAAAGAAGCAACAATCTCTTCTAGGTCAGCTTCAGCAAAACGAAACAAGAATACATACACTAAGCTGATAAACTTAAAAAGAATAAACACGAAGATTCACCAGAAACTAGGAAGCACAAATAGTAATATAGCTACGAGATATGGTGCTGGGTGCATGCTTATTTAGAGTAAAAGCTTAAACTTGTTTAAACAACAGCAGTTTCGATGGTTCCATGCTTCCTAGATCAAAGACCATTCTTAAATCATCCAATATCAGATGAACAATCTTTTTTCAATGGGTCAAGTAAAAAGTGTGACGAACATTGAAAAGTACAAATAGTCTTTGAAAGTAAAAAAAATATTATGTAAGAGGAACCTGAAGCTTGTCTAAAACAGTTGCTCATATGGTTATATAGAAAATATTAACATGGAAAATGCAAACAAATAAGAAAATAATTAAAGCACAGATGCAGAAAGACACATACTATTTACTATCGCAAAAACGGAGTAAAATATCTGAAACATTTGTAACTTAATTCACCATCAAAAATGAAAACATTACCTCGGAATTTGTTATCTTGAGTAATAATTCCAAATGTTTCTTTAGTTTCACGTACCATGATGCCACACATTCCACTGTAGGAAACTATTTTACACTGTACAACTACAAGAATACACCACTAATCAACATGATTATTTTAACAGCATAAAAGCAACATAATGCCATTTTTTATTTAGTAAAAACTGGGATTCGGTTAATTAAAACAACATAAAAGTTAATATAAAAAACGTTATCTGACAATCTCCAAGAACTTGATGCCATGCTACATTTTTGAAACGTGATTAAGAGGACGTAAAACTGCAAAAGTCTTATGTAGGGATGATAACGCTAGGATGTAATTTTTTATAGGATGACGACGAGCAAGATCTTCTTGGAACTTCCTTTCATCAAACCATTAGTTTGTTCTTGACAGGTTCGAGTGGCTAGCAGTATTCCAATATCCTTATACGATTCTTAATTGTCTTGCATGTCTAGATTTTGGATAGATTTTATCTTTTATTTTTTTAATTTTCCTAAAAAAAGAAAGAATAAGAATGGAACTTGGAAAGAGAGGTTAGAAAGGGAAGTCAGCTGGACAATGAGCATTTGGAAGCCCAGTGCATCCCCTCAATGGCTTGGCCTCTTTTTTATATTTTTTGACTACCAGAAAAAAGCTCAATCCAGGCTGTAAATGTCACAAAATTTCTGGTTTTCTAACCTGTTTGACGTGTCTTAAACCCAAATGTACTTTGCCTTACTATGACTGAATTGAGTTCTGTTCCGACTAGAACCAACCAGACTATCCAGTCCATCACAATTCAAACATTGCTATTCACTTTCAGCTGAAGGGCATAAAATTCAGCTTCAAGTGCTATGACGACAACTCAAGCTAGTTATAGCTAGCTTGAGGTCCTCAACCACATTAGACTGTGTTCATGAATGACAGGTTAGAGAAGTTTGGTTTGCATTTCTATCAATGAAGTATCGAAAGGGATTACTTCAAAGAATTTTGGTAGCTATTAAAGAATGAGTGAGGTTCTCTAACCAAGAATAAGTGCACCCAGTAGGTTCGCATTGAGGAGGCACTGTGCTAACTGATTTTCCCTGCAATATCATTCACCCACTTACTGAAAAAAAATAACATATATGGATTACAACACAAAAAAACATATAAAGGGGATTTCATCTAACCCTTTCAGGAGTTGCTGGATATGGGATTTCCACTTGTCATGCATAGGCTTAAATGTTTCAAAGCTGTAGAAGTCAAAGAAAAAGTTACAAGATTATTATAGTGAAAAACCATGCTCATAAATTCATTTTACAATTTGAAGCATATCATTCTCCTCGTATACAAAGAAACAAGATGACTAATCATTATGTGCTGACAAAGGCGATTCATCCCTCGCATAAGGTTTAAGCTCAAATCTAGAGCGAAGGTTACATAAACAGATGAACTAGCCATTTGTCAGTGCCTCAATGGCCTTCCTCTATTCTAAAGACAAGTGGTCTAGAACACTGGACAAGACAAGAAAACACAGAAAGACAAACCATGGCCTGAAACATGTTCACTCGACGTGTATTACAATGTATATAAATTCAATAGCACAGTATAATTAAAAAAAAGGAAGCAAGTGAATAAATAATTTGAAAAACACCCAAGATAATTCAGCAACCAACCACAGTAACCTTAAATCGACCAACATAATCCACCAAAGCCAACTAAAGAGGAGATCATCTAGTAGAGATTTGCAGAAAAGTTCAATCCAGAGACTGATAAATCCATTGGGGGTGAGGAATAAGTCAACTGGCAAACATCTGCTCTGCCAGTCTGATTGAGAATATGGGTTTGTTTCAGAGAGATTTCTCAAAATGAAAAATGATTTTTTTGGTGAATGTGTGATTAAAGTAGGGAAAAGTATCATATTCCATAGAATGTGTGTTGGAAATGATTTTGGGGCTCTCTCCGACAAATGCTTAGTATTTACAACTACACACCTAAATTAAACTCAACTTTGGAGAGGTATGTCTGTTATTACATGCCTAGAGGCAATATCTTCAGTTTCAAGTATACGCACTTGACATAGACAACCGCCATTTAATATTAAGAGGGTGTTTGATAGAGATTAAAATCGGATTAAAATTGAAAAACTAGCCGTTATTGTTTGACTTTTATTAGACGGTTGGGACCAATAACGGTTATATTTTCAATTTTAATCCGATTTTGAGCCGTACCAAACAGGCCCTAAAATAACGTAACAAAATTAAATTCCAAACTCAGCTACTTTCATGTGAAATGCCGAAAGATGTTTAAATAATGTCTCCATTATTTTCAGAACCCAGTTTCATTAACTTGACGAGCATAATATGCAAGTGACTGACTCTTAAAGGGAGGGAAGTTGCAAGATCCATAACAAAGACATTTGAAATCAATTCTTTAAGAAAAATTAACATAATATGATATAGGGAGAAGAGTTTTCCTCAACGCATTTAATGAGTAGTAATATGAAAAAGGAAATATGAAATACTGTCACAAGAATAACATTCAGGCACTGTTGTACAAGGAAAAATATGAAGACATTCAGTTAAATAAACAATTGAAAGGTCAAAAAGGACCATATGGACTCACTTGCGGAACTTGTTGGATAAATTGAAGGATCCACATTTTTTAAGTTTCTTCAGGGACATGTGCTTTTTTGATCGCTTTGAGCGGCTCTTTAAAGCTTGAATGCGAGTTCTAGAACCGCTACTTTTAGGAACAAAATTATCGAGAAGGATGAAATTGTCAATTTTCATGCTTTTGGATCCCTGCATGTACTTCTGAGCTGAATCACCATGTTGAAAAAGTTGATGCAAAATATGATCAACTGCAGTTTTTCTATCTGAGTTCTGCATTGTTAAGCAAATTGAGAAGAAATAGCTATAAATGAATTTCAGGGAAATAATCACATGACAGACAGCTCAAATGGCTACATTAAGGTGAAAGAGTGACCTTGACACCCATTGGCAGCAAATTTTCATGTACAGGATAAGAAAGCTCCAAGTATGCTGGCTCACTTACTTTTACATCTGTAAATTATGGTAGCCAACTATTTTAGCCCTAAGATAATGTTTCGAGATACACCTAAAGATAAAATATCTCTGCACAAACAGAAATAGCAATCATCTAACAACAACAATGGTACCTTGTGCAGTGTTATGACCCCTGAAAGTAATATTGCCTGGAAAAGTAATCAAGAAGGAGAACAATTAAATGTGCAGAAGATATTAGAGAGCCTAACTCGCAATTATCACCCAAAAAGGAATTTAGAAGCCAAATAGCATCATTCAAGCAAGTTATAGCGTGTCCTAACTTAAAGTTGTAGAACAAGTAGTTGTGTACTCTAAAAGCCACTTCCTCTTCGCACTAGAAATTTGGCAAAAACTTAGCATATCCCCCACCAGGTGTGCATAAATTTCAGTAATTTAGTAACTTGAGATCACCCAAAACTTGTGAATTGAAGTTCACGTCTTTCAAACTTCCATTGATCTAATTTACAGGCATTTTAAAGCCTGGACTTTTCCAATCTCATATCCACTGAATCACGTAAGGTATAGTGCACCATGAAAGCTCCATTTTTGTGATCCTTTCTAGGAGTTAAAAATTGTCCCTCCCACACACCACATAATGGTAACATAGTGAATCGATCTGATAAAATTTGGAAGGTCTTCAGTTTTTTAATTCGTTCAGTATTTTATGGACAGTGGATATTTATTTCTTCCTGAACAGAATATAATATCTTACACAGAGAAAAATTTTCATACAACTACTTTGGGTCTCAAATGAAAACCACAAAAGACTTCAGGCTGATTCAATTTCATAACATAAACTTATTTAATGTGCAGTTGAGAATGACATTAGAGACATGTGACTCAAACTTGAGGAACGTTTGAGATCATCTTTTCAATTGCTTCTAATTCGTTTCGAATTTAAGATAACCAACACGGTAACACCTAACTAGAGCTGGTATTAGTTTTATTTCTAAAGATGAATGTTTTATACTTTCAAATTTCGTCTTCTTCAAAATTTAGCCAAGCTTGTAGAATAAACAAATATAGTGTATTCAATGATACATGTTACACATGTTAAACATTTTTAAAGTACTTCATTGACTGGAAAGAAAAATGCGTTTTTGGGAAGTGCGTACATTTTAATAGGACATCATCACTTTTTATCACTATGGTAAGGCTTAGCTTTTGATTTTCACTATTTATCATCTCTGAAGTTAACACAATAATGCACACGAAAATTCCAACACCGTTGAAAACAAAAAAATTAAACAGCATTATTTACTATTTTTAACACACATAAGCAAACCTTTTCTGGACGAGGCACTGGAACAGGGTTTTCTGACTGCCGTATCTGAAGATAAAGATTCAATATTAGAACTGGCCTTCCCTGTATCTTCAATTTGCTTTTTCTTGCTCTTATGTTGCTTTTTATGAAGCTCTGCCTCTGCTTGTGCAAACCTTCGCTCTAGTGCTTCCAGTGTTCGTTTTCTCTGGTCATCCATGATTTCTCTACAAACTATCCAGTGTCAATATCATAGAATAAGTAATGCTGTGCTAGAAAAAACAAAGAAGCACATAAAAAAAAAAAAACAAAGGAGCACGTCAGAATATATCCAGTAGGACTTATTACTTATAATCTTACACGTGCAGAGAGAGCGGAGGGATTGAAAATTGGATAGCATTTGAGTTTTATACATAGGACTCGATTTTATTTTATTTTTTACACATTGTTGCCGATCATGTCAAAATCATCTTTCCTTTTACATTCCACATTACCCCGGCGGAGCCACCTGGGGCCTAGTGGGGGCAACTGTCCCCACTGGATTTTGGTCCTGGGTATTTCACCTGAGGGGCAGCCAGATTTTTAAGGCAATGGAAAACCATGAACAACAGCATCAAAAATTCAAGAGAAATATTGTTGAAAAAATCACTGTTTCTAGAGAAAGATAACCATCAAGAAACAACAATTCTGGAAAAATAAAATAAATTATAATGAGTTGAGTTCAAATTAAATCAAATCGGAGTCGATTTCAACATATAAAGCCCGTTTTAAACACACCGATACTACCTTCCAAGTTTGGCGTTGAAGAAGTTGAGCAGAAATCACTGCAACATAGGATAAATTGGTGCCGTGGGATTAATGAATAGGTTCCCAATACTGAGAAATAAAATCTAGGCCGCTCTTCCCCCTGCTAAACAGACGTGGGTTACCCTTCCAGCCTTCCTTTTGATTGGGCTTATCTTACATTCCACCGTATCCGTATGTTAAGACTTAAGAGCCTGTTTGCTACGTATTAAAATCGGATTAAAATTGAAAAATTAATCGTTATTGTTGACTTTTATTAGACGGGTGGGATCCAATAACGGCCATATTTT
>CAIGRF010205537.1:0-13565 GCA_903798235.1 Fraxinus ornus | reverse complement strand
TTTAATCTGATTTTTATCTCTATCAAACAAGCTTTCAAACTTACAGATCTATTTGATCTAACTGAGATTTTAATTTTTTTACAGTGACGTATGAAAATCAGTTTTGGGATTTTAATCTCTGAATTTCACTCTCAAAAAGGAAAAAAAGAAAGAAAAGGGGGGAATAAAGCTAATCAATATATATTACTGTATTCAATTCCTTTGTTTTATCATAGTCATTAGCTAAATTTTAACAGCTATAAATTGTGGGCTTTTATTGAATCATTGTTGCTGCTACTTTCTTGGGCATTAAAGCTAGGGTTCTTCCATTATACCACATTATTTTTGCCCAGTTAGTTAAACCCATAATTAAAAATGCTGTTTGTTTAGTGTATTTGCTTTACCAATCACAACCCATTTAGCCTTTTTTATTTTTATTTCGCTGAATAGGTTTATTTGTGTATTAGTGTTGAATTTCTTCCTGTATTTCTGGATACCTGTTGGATTAATCAAAGCCCATTTGATCGATTTGTTTTGGAAGTTTGATTTTTGTGTTCTTTGCATGCGGATTTGTTTGTTTACTTTTCTGATTAGTGATATATTGATGGGTTTTGAATGAGGAGAAATAGTATGTTATGCTGTAACAAATGAAGTTTTGTGTTTTGAGAGATGGGGTGTGTTTTTGGGAGAGAGATCTCATCATCTGGGCCTCCTAGCGGCGAGTTTGTAGCTGGGAAAGGGAGGGAAAAGAGAGAGGAGAGAGATTTGGCCGTGCCATCCGCGAGGAGAGAGAAAGTAGTTGCTTCGGAAAGTAAGGCGGATGGGAGCGGCGCTAGTGGAGTTCAGAATGGTGGGATTCAGAAGGAGGAGCAGAAGGATGGGACTGCACGGCCTCGAGGAGGCGAGAGGAGAAGGTCTAAGCCGAATCCGAAGCTGAGTAACCCTCCTAAGAACATCCATGGCGAGCAAGTAGCTGCAGGATGGCCAGCTTGGCTGTCTGCAGTAGCTGGAGAAGCAATCAATGGCTGGACCCCCCGCCGGGCAGATACATTCGAAAAAATCGACAAGGCAAGTGTTTCTATTTTTGTTCCAATTTTTCTATCTTTTGTGGATTAATATCTTATTTGTTGTTTTTTTATGTTCTTTTGGGGCAATTGTGATTAGATTGGGCAAGGAACTTATAGTAATGTGTATAAAGCTAGAGATGCTATATCGGGGAAGATTGTTGCCTTGAAGAAGGTTAGATTCGATAATTTGGAGCCCGAGAGTGTGAGATTTATGGCTAGGGAGATATTGATCTTGCGGCGCTTGGATCATCCAAATGTTGTCAAATTGCATGGATTAGTGACATCAAGGATGTCATGTAGTTTGTACCTTGTGTTTGATTATATGGACCATGATTTGGCTGGCCTTGCTTCTAGCCCCGGAATCAAGTTCACGGAGCCTCAGGTCCTTTTTTCTTTTTTAAATTTTTTTTCTAATTCCTAAAGCTACTTGAAGAATTTGGAGTTGTTTTCTTATATTGACTTTTTTCTTGACTAATACAGGTCAAATGTTTCATGCACCAGCTATTGTCTGGTCTTGAACACTGCCACAACCGCCATGTGTTACATCGTGATATTAAGGGGTCGAATCTCCTTATTGATAATGAAGGAGTTCTTAAGATTGCTGATTTTGGGTTGGCTTCAACATTTGACCCTAACAATAAGCAGCCCATGACTAGTCGGGTGGTTACTTTATGGTATAGGCCGCCAGAGCTGCTTCTTGGGGCCACTGACTATGGTGTAGGTGTGGACTTGTGGAGTGTTGGGTGCATTTTAGCAGAGTTATTTGCTAGGAAGCCCATTATGACTGGGCGAACGGAGGTATATATTTAAGTTCTTTAATGTAAACCCTTATGATTTCTTATTCTTGTTATCTAATACTGCAGTTTACAATGTTATGTTCACCATATTCGCTGGTTGCTGAACTTCTTTTTCATCTTTATTCATGCACTGACCACTCAGTATAATGATTAAGCTCTCGGTAGAATGTCAGATTCTAGCCAGAATTTTTTTGATGTCTAGATTTGTCTACAGATCACTTTCTTTACTAGAATAAATGACACTACAAGTTAATGGAGATGAAATTTGTACTCTATCTACTGTTATATGTTAAACTTTGGATTAAATACATTGGTGGTCCCTAAACATTTGTGAAATTTCATGTTAGTTTATAAACTTCATTTTGCTTCAAGTTGATCATTGAACTTAAACTTTGTTACAATTTGGTCAATCCTTTCATATCTGTAAAGCTTTATACTAGAAAGTTGTCATGATGTATCAAGCCTGGTAGTATCTTTGCTTGAAATGCTCTAGTGTTGGGCATTGATTAAAAAGCACTTTCAATGAAGTTTCATTTTAGCGACTCAACTTCATTTTGTTTCAGTTTGATCACTTAACTTCATCAGTGATTGATTCTCAGTTCAGAGTGAGCATATGTGTGTGTGAACAGAACTTGTAACAATAACATCATCGAGTACTGGTATTTCTTAGGTGGAACAGCTGCACAGGATTTTCAAGCTATGTGGTTCTCCTTCAGAAGAATATTGGAAAAAGTCAAAGCTACCACATGCAACCATATTCAAGCCCCAGCAAGCATATAAAAGATGCATAGCAGAGACATTTAAAGATTTCCCGCAATCGTCACTTCAATTGATCGATACTCTCCTTGCAATTGATCCAGCTGAGCGTCGAACTGCTACGGATGCACTAAAGAGTGAAGTAAGCTCTCTTATTCTCTGACTGATGGAGTTTCTAAAGATTAATGTGCTTATGTATTTATAGAAAATTATAGGTTTATTTCCTTAATGACCTTCTCCATCTAATCCCCCCAGCGCCCAGCCTCCCTCAACAATAAGTTAAAAACTTAAAATAAAATGAAAAGTTAAGTAAGAAATAATCGAGAAAGGAAAAGGAAATCCTTCTTCCTTGATAGATTCAGGGGAACTGGCTTCTTTATTTTATATCCATGTAGACCATTGCCAATTTTGCTAGTGTTTACAAACTTTTGGAGCACTCTCCTATCTCTTTTTTATTTTGCACTTCTGCATGAATTTGTGTATTTTTATTCTGCCTAGCGAGCACAGCACAGCACAACACAGCACCTCATCGCTTTCCATTCAAAGTCTTTGATACAAGACATTTTGTTAAAGATTGATATTATTTATCACTTTCTAAAAGTTTGATCATCGCTACGTCTGTTATGCTCATTCTTGCAGTTCTTCACAAGCATGCCTTATGCTTGTGATCCTTCCAGCCTTCCGAAGTATCCACCAAGTAAGGAGATGGATGCTAAGCGTCGGGATGAAGAAGCTAGAAGGTTTGCAAATAACTGTAGTCCTATAGTCTTAGAGCATCTCCAAGAGACTTTTTAAATATGAGATGCTCTCTATTTTAAAGAGTCAACATTTAAAATCATTTAAAAAGTTTCAATTTTCAATGTAGGAAAATAATAAAATAATCTTAAAAAAAGCTAGTTAAAATAAAAGATAAAGAAGAATAATAAATATTTTTTGAGAGTAGTAAAATTAAATGTTAANTAAATATAAAGAGTTTGTTGGAGTACTTCAAAATTTTAACTCACTAAATTTATAGATGCTCTCCAAATGATAGAATATACTCTTTAAAAATAGGGAGCCTCTTGGAGATGCTCTTATGTAACTCCATATTTATTTCTTTCTAGATAAAATTAGGACTCTGATTTCAAATGCCATGGATGATATGCACGCATTGTGCGGGCATGTGCCATTATACATGATAAAAGAATTTCAATAATTGGTGAAAAATAGTTAACAAACTAGCATAGCAAATTTAAGATATAATTTTTCAGACTGGATATTTATGAGTAAACTTTGTGGTTTTGAATGTTCCATCCATTTGAACATATTTTCTGTTATTTGTACTGTCAAGAAGGCTGATAGAGCAGTTATATTCCCCCTGAAATCCTTATCCAACTTTCATGATTGTAGGCTAAGAGTTGCTGGTAAAGCCGGTGCTGATGGTGTGAAGAAAACACGTCCACGTGATCGAGCAAGGGCGATCCCTGCTCCTGGAGCCAATGCTGAGCTGCAAACAAATATTGATGTATGTATAGTGTCAACTTGGAATTTTATGTGCATCTGCATAACATTTTACCTCTCTGCATAAGTCTTAAAACAAACCAACAAAGTAATTTAAAAAAAATGCTGATAAGAAACAATAAACCATCTTTAAAATCCATAATAAAACAAATTAACAAAATCAAGAGTCCAATTTGTAAACAAACAAACATAATAGAGATCAGTAAAAAAACAACTAGCAAGTTTTCAAATCATTAATCACATGACAAAACTATAAATAACCACTAGACGTAGCTACTAATAAGTCTCCCGTATTAGGAAATTTTTGATAATTATCAACATATTTCATTTGCTTGTCCTCGCCGTCTTCTTTCTGTCATCCTTCTCCACCTACAATGGTGCCTACTTCCCCTTCGCATTCCCATTCCGTGTGAAGGTAGAAAAAAAATAAAAAAGAAAAAGCCAATAATTTCCCACTGTTCTAGGCTACTGAAATAACCCAAAAGGCTGAGGCTAGTAATAAGAAATTCTGAGGCTTAACTCTGTGGCGTAAGCCTTATTAAGTGGAGCATAAACTTTGACAAGTGTCATTCAAGGCATAAGCTTCAAGGCCTTTAAGAAAGCCTCACGTGAGGCATGCCTTAAGGTTTAAGCGTCAAACCACGTTGAAAAATAGTGATAGATGTAAGTGATTTTGTTCCCAACATGCCGTGGTTGGCACAGTCTCATTTTTTTTTTATAATGGGAAATATCAATATTCTCAGCTATTCACTTGTCACGAGTGTGGGGTTGTTTGATAGCCATTTTATATGATAGGTCTTACTAGATATGGTGATTCAGAAAGCTTCTCTATTTGATTCTTCATAGCTCTTGTTGGAGTACGTTTTCAATTCGAAGTTATGCCTCTGTTGTCGTCTAATTTGGGGATAAAAAGAAAAGCAATACTATGTTGTAAAATACAATGCATGAAACTGCGCTCAGACAAACATGAGCATTTAGGATGTAAAGGATATGTGTACAATTACAGGATTTCTTTGTCACACTAGACGAGAAGAAAGATGTGAGAAATATATTTGTAGAAATGTGTATTAGTATTAGTGTCACAAGAGTTGAAAGAGAAATGGATAATTTTTATTTTTTGGTTTGAAAATTGTAGTTTTGTTTCGTTTTTTTTAAAAAAAATAAAATTCCCGAGTAACTTGTGCTTATCCCTTTAAACAGAGACGACGACTAATTACACATGCGAATGCAAAGAGCAAAAGTGAAAAATTTCCTCCTCCACACCAGGATGGAGGACTTGGTTATCCTTTGGGATCTTCACATCACCTTGACCCGAGCTTTGATCCTCCCGATGTCCCATTCACTTCCATGAATTTGTCATCTGCAAAAGAGCCCATGCAAACTTGGTCAGGCCCATTGGTGGAACACGATGCAGTTGGTGCTCCAAGAAGAAAGTCGAAGCCATCAAAGAAGGATTCTCGGAAAGATAAAGATTCTAGTCGGAATAAGGAGAAAGAAATCGTATAATATAGCATTAATTCTATACTTATGCCAGATCAACATATGGAGAGGAGGAGCAAACTCTTTGCAAATTCGCATCTTGTATCTGAGCCGGGAAATTATTGAACGTTTGAGAGGTAAACTTATCTTTTCTTCCACATTCCCCGTTCTTATTATTTTTTGGGATCATATGAATATTTTCTCGTGTTGTAAATGTTTATTTTTTTCTTCCTTGCATCGACTGATAAACCATAGTGAAAAATAATGAGCATTTGCAGATCTTTCTCTGTATATTTCTTTTTTCTTGATTCATAACTTAGATTTTAAAAGTTTTTGCTGAATGATAACTTGGAAAAAAAGGATTTGTCAAGGAACTAACATGCGAAATTATAATGATTTTATCATAGATAGAGGAAGAAAGTGAAATTAAAGTACAATTCAAATAAAACAAAATAGCGACGAATGATTCATATAGTCAACCTCAAATTTCGTAAGAATGAAGCGTAATTTATTGGTGACGGTTTAGGTATTGTAGTTTTAGTCAATATGAATTCAATAATGAAATATAGAACGACGAATACGTTCCCGTCTTAATATTGAAATTGAATGGTAATGAATTACAACTAATATAAAACAGTCTTCAATCTTCAAGCATGTATTACTAAGCTTTTTAAGCTTGACTATAAATAAATAACTATTAAATTAACAATTTTTTAAGTGATCAAAGTAAAAAAAGTAAAAAAGTAAATCCAGAACATAGAGATAACATAAGATTTCTATAGGAGCATAAAGTGATTATGCTATTTGTACAAAAACCCTAAATTTTATGCACATGAACAAGCCAGGATTTAAAGGGAAATGCCAAGCAACAGAATCCAAGCTTTACAAGTTCTCCATACCCCAACTTCTTCGCAACACTCCATAATGCAATCATTTCCCAGAATTTCAATCGCGCATACACATTCACTGTTCAATCACCAAGTTGAAACATAAGAGTTAATCACGCTATGTATTCATGAACTTTAAACAAGACTATCAAGCACGTTTGGCTAGGCTTAACAAGTATCTATAAGTAAATTTGGAAATAAGTAAACTTATCTCAAAGGTAAGCCGTAAGAGTTACTTCCAAGATAAGTAAACTTGTTAAATAGAAGTAACAGAAGAGTATTGTATCCATATATGTTTGGACTTGGGAAAGAACTTAATTTTTTCTTAAGCTAAGCCAAACATGCTCAATGTCCGAAAAAGTACAAACGACAAAAAGATGAGTAAATAGAAAAGAAACCTTAGTCATTTAGCAAACTACAATTAAATTCATACAACTTCTAAGAATGTGAACTGAATCAACTCGATTATTAAGATATGATACCAACGTAATTATAATACAAGGTCCTGCGATATTGAAAATGCATGAGAAGTCTCATCATCTGTTTAATTACGACATAAGCATCAATGTGTATGGATGAAGGGAATCAGAATCGTACCTGATCCACATCATTCACAAGCAATTTTAGTATCGAAGCTGCTAAGACAAATGGCGAATGCCTGGAAAGCTGATAACGGATAGCGATAATCCATTGTATACACATCTTTCCCGACTTTTCCAAACTGAAGGATGACTTTCTCATGTTCCGGCCCAGCCTGGCCATTCTCCGGAGAAACCACCAGCTGAAAGTTTTTAACCGATGCCAGAGTTACCCGTCCATGAAAGTTCAAACACCAGCATTGGAGATGTTCATGCCATGTTGGAGCCTTATTACCCAAAACAAGTGATCCATCTCTTCGGCAATCCAATGGTCCAGACAGAGTTTTATCCGAGCCGTTTGATTTGGCACGAAAAAATGGACTTACCGGAAAGGATTCAACCCTGCTGATTGGGAAATTAATCTGAGTCGGGGCCACACCTCCAGGTTTGATGGCAGAGGCTGGGATTGCATCCATAACGCACTGCATTCTTCTTGGGCCCCTGCACGTTACATAGAATTATTGATATATTATTATGAAATCCGTTTCGTATACCTAAAAACACGGTAAAACATTGTTCATATCTATCTCCCGAGGGAATCCTACAAAAGTTAACAAAAAGTACAATTACGATAATTTTTTTTTTTTCCCTTGGAAGAATGTTTAAGAACGTGATAAAGTATCATTCATATATCTCGATGTGGTGGAAACGTCTTACATAAAATTATTGATATATTCTGGAAATTTACTAAGAAATTTATTAAGAAAATACCACAAATCAAATTAAAAATTAATGTCAATTTACTAAGAAATCAAAACATTATTTAATGATTTGCTTCACCCCCTTTCAAGTTCCTTCAGATGAATTAGAACCAAAATTCCTCTTAAGCAGCAATCTCATCTTCTTCAGCATCATTTACCATCACAATATCAGATAAATATTTTTGTTCCAGAAATCCAGTGGGGGCACTTGTCCCCCACTGGCTCCTTGTGGATCTGTCACAGATCTCATTAATTCTTTTCCTCACTAAGAATGTTTAAGAAAGCATTTTTTTTGTTTCGAATTTATGTTATCCATCGTGGTGTGGCGTAAATATGTCTTACCTGGCTCCTAGCGCATTCAACTCGTACGATATGTGAGCTACTGGATAGTTGCCAGCAGAAACTCTTGGAGAAACTTGGGCAGTGCCACCCATTCGAGTGGAATTACTTTTCACCATTTTGGCTCCGGCAGGAGGCAAAGCATCATATACAACAAACTTGGTTCCCAGAAAATTTGATCTGGTGAAGTAAAAACCTTTTGTCATCAATCTCCTTCAAACAACATAAACTTTCATTGTGCTAAACAAATAACGGTTGAAATGGCACCTTAGTTTTCCTATGTAATTGCCACTTCCCTTAGACATATCATCAGCACAGAGAGAAATGATGTAGTCCGTGCAGGTTGGTCGCCTACACTTACGAGCTGCAAGAAGAAACTTCCCATTGTCACGCAGTGCTGCCATAGACCGAAAAATGAGTATCAGAGTAAAGCAAGTCACGTCCTGTAAATGCTCTAATTTATAATTTTAGAAAGATACCTGGCAAAGTATCCTGTAGTAATGGACAATATATAAATGGAAAATGGGTCAAAAACACAGTTAGTCACTCAGCTCATAACAAAGTTTTATATTAGTCACAGAACTTCATTTTGTTCCGTATTTGAAGTTTTTGCTTTTTTGTTTCAGTTTGTAGCTAAGTTAAAATCCTTTAGCTTTCGTATTGGAGTGTCCGATATGGAAGGCCTCCATTTTGATGCCACCTTACACATCGTCCCACGTCAGACATTCCATAACAAAAACTGACAAGATTTAACTAGGTGACAAAACTGAAACAAAATACAGACTTTAGTCAATAGTTTGGAATAAAATAAATTTTAGCAACTAACATGAAACTTCGGTACGAGTGACTAGCAGAAACCAAATGAAAGTTCTAATTAAACTAGAGAGAGGATCGGCGGAAGGGGAAGATTAACTTTGAAAATTTGTAGAGTCCGAGATTTAGTTGAAATAACAAATGCACACCTCGAGTTAAACTCTGGTTAAGATAATATGTCTGTGTGGACGGGTTCCGTTTTATAAAACACTGAAGTGGAGACTCTCTTGGGCCGGGCTGCACAGCAGAAAATAGTTTTTAAGAATACAAGAAATTTAAATGTGTTATGAACAAATAGTTTGTATCTTGATCCTAGAAATCTTAACTAAAAATGCATTTGTTGTAACTGTTCTAGGCAGATAAAATAAGCAGAGCAATGACACACGGAAGTATTTTGCAAATATAATTTGGTCAGTTATGGAAATGAGCCTAATTAATTTAACGAGATTGCGAATTAAATGAACTTTGATGTTGTTCAATTCTCGCCTAAAGGTAAATAGAAAACAAATTTGCCAAATGCTGCAGTTTTGGTTTATGAGAGTCTTATTCAATGCTACAAGGTAAAGAATGTTTAAAATGCTCCATTTAAGACATCGCAACTTCATGAGGAATTTCAATGCTCTTGTGGAAACAGGACAGACCACGAAATTCAAAACCCCAATGCAAAATATATAGTCGATTTAATGTTTGCAATAAATCTTCCTCCAAACAAAATTAAAAGCAAGCTGACAATGCCAGAACTTAAAATGGATTCAATGAAATTCGAAATTCACGCCAGAGAATTCTTTTATAAATTTGTCTACAAAATTAATGTATCTTAAGGCCAATATACCATATAAGCAAATGTAACACTATCTCCAAACTCTAAATTCTTTGGTTTCATTTTTTAGTATTAAGTTTTCACTAGGCTATGCTGAAGAGGTAAAAGAGGGGAAACTTACATTAGATTTACACTTATGGTTGATCGCTCATCTAATTTTATATTAATTGAATTGGAACTAACAAAAACTGTCTTGAATGAGTTTTATAAATTTTAAAAATTATATCCATGCTCAGAGAATTATCACAATAAATTCATAACCCAGATTTATATTCTTTAAGATCAATAAAATAAAACAAAATTTACACTAAATTAATAGCACCAACCAAAATGGCTTCTTTCTCTTAACTCCTTTTCAGCATTAAGTTATGCAAAGAGCTAAAGATAAAAAACACAAGGACACCGAAACTTGAGAATCTGGTGAAAGGTCTAAAAATTGTCATGATCAATCACAATATTACCACCTACCTATACCAAGATTTTCATCATACAAAATGAATAAACTACCGAACCAATCTAATTCTCTGACATTTCATCTTTGAAATATGATCAGATTCATTCCATATCAAAATCAGTGCACATTTTAGGCCATCATACATTCAAATTATCATAAGATCCAAAATCATTATCCACGCTCAAGCGAAACAAACAAATATGAACCCTGAAAATCAAAAGAAAACAACAATCAACATTGCAAATATCACTGTTTTTTTTTCTTTTTTTTTCCTGGAAGGTTTTTGAAGACTGTATTTATCAAGGTTATATTCTCTTTCTCTCTGCCTAAACGGGATCGATAGAATATCTCACTGCTTTTTTCTGGAAGGCTTTTGAACACCTTATTTGTCAAGGTAATATTTTCTTTCTCCCTTTCACACATGCACCTATCCCAACTCAATCCCGTGTCTTAGATGACGTAATGTGACTCTGTTTTACACCTCAACGTAAAGTAAAAATAATACAAGAAGTTACAAGTAGCAAAGTGTAGTTTAACACTAGACCAAAATGTTACAACACTGTTTCTTTACCCCATGTCCCATAGCATTCTCCTAATAAATTTGTAAACCAGATTTATATTCACTAAGATCAATAAAATAAAACAAGTTTACACAAAATTAACAGCACCAACCAATATGGCTTCTTTTTTCTTAACTCCATTTCAGCATTAAGTAAAAGATTCAGTGTGCTGTGCCAAAGAGCTAAAGAAACAACTATACAGAGTAACATCAAAATTTCAGAATCTGTAGAAAAGCCTAAAAATTATCGAAAAATCCCCCATCATAATATTGTCACCTACCTGTTAGTTCTGACTTCTGAAGCATTTCATCTTTCAAATAGGATCAGATTCTTTCCATATGAAAATCATTGCATATTTTATCCATCAAACACGCAAATAGTTATAAGATCCCAAATCATAACCCACGCTTACGCGAAAAATCAAATATTAACCCCGAAAATCAACTGAACACAACAAATAACATAACTGATAACTTCATAAACTCAAACTATGTAACAAAAGAATTAAAGAAAAGTATGTAAGATTTCAACCTGCTTAACCGATATCGGAAAAGTGAATTTCCCAGAAAACTCGGGAATTCTCACAACCTCCATCGTGAGTTCCCTCCAGCTTTTACACACACCAGCAAATGCCACCACGTGTTTTCTCAAGGGCCATTTGGATTCAGACTCCTCTATTTTAATCAAAACTTCCCTTAACAGCTCTGGAGGCAAATTTAACCAGCAACAAGAATTTTCCCTCAAAATTTCATCATCTATACAATAATTATCATTTTCTCCCCGGTTTCCAGACCCCATCACAATTGAGCTGTCCTGAATCACCCGCTGGGACCTTAATTTCAACCCCAATTTCATGGCACCACTGATTCTTGTATCCCCACGGATTTTCGAAATGTATTGTTACAAACCGAAAAGACTTGCAGAAATGATATTTCAAAGCAGGAAAAATGGAAACCAGAAATGTATAGCTGTCGATTTATATATACAAGAAACATATATAATTCGTTGAGGCGATCAAAGCATTACTAAAGATTGAAAATGGTATCGTGAAAATATCAAAAATGGGAACTGTTTTGTAGATATTTTTTCTTCTCATGAATTTATAGTCTGAATTGACACCAAAGTGAGATATTTTAGTGACATGGAGTGAGATTTTAATAAATTTTAAAATTATTTTTTTAATTAAATTTTGACAAAAATAAATGAAACGTACAGTAAATTTGAATTTCTAAAATAAAAAAAAAAACAAAAGAGGAAAAAAACAATGCGGGCCCATTTATTGGATGCCCGTCGGGCCATGGATCACAACATATCAGATTAGGTTAAATACACTGATGGCCACCCAACTTTAAATTTTGTGTCGGCATGGTCACTTAACTTGATTTTGTTTCACCATGGCCATTAAATTTTATATTTAGTGTCACCATGGCAACCCAACTTGATTTTGTTTCACCATGGCCATCCAATTTCATATAACGTTTCATTATGGCCATACAAACCGAAAAGACTTGCAGAAACGATATTTCAAAGCAGGAAAAATGGAAACCAGAAATGTATAGCTGTCGATTTATATATACAAGAAACATATATAATTCGTTGAGGCGATCAAAGCATTACTAAAGACTGAAAATTGTATCGTGAAAATATCAAAAATGGGAACTGTTTTGTAGATATTTTTTCTTCTCATGAATTTATAGTCTGAATTGACACCAAAGTGAGATATTTTTAGTGACATGGAGTGAGATTTTAATAAATTTTAAAATTATTTTTTTAATTAAATTTTGACAAAAATAAATGAAACGTACAGTAAATTTGAATTTCTAAAATAAAAATAAAAAGAGGAAAAAAACAATGCGGGCCCATTTATTGGATGCCCGTCGGGCCATGGGTCACAACATATCAGATTTCATTCATTCATTGATATAACGATAAGGGATAATTGCAGCAGCGTTCTCAAACTTTTGATTTTTTTTTAGAACTTTACTTTACTCTTTAGTTTATGTCAGCAAAGATTTCAAACCTTCGAGAAATTAGTAGCTAGAGTTCAAATTCATTTGACCGTTAGGTGCTCTAAAACAGTGGACTTTGATCAATTTTAACCGAATTGAAAAAGGTTAAAATGGTAATTCTAGAATTAATAGTTTTTCAAATATTATTAACAATCAAACTAAGAAAACAAAAAAGAAATTTGCCATACCCACCCATTCCCACCCCCAACATCCAACCAAACCATAATCCAAAGCAATCGATGCTGAAGGCCACTGTCGAACCTCAGAATGAAACAACTAGCTTCCGCCTGTCGCGCGACGACCTTAAACCACCAGCCCTCACCAGTTGCCGACCACCATAATACAAAACAAACGCCAATCTATACACAATCAACCCCAACCAAGAATCTAGATGGCGGCTAAGATCCAAAGCCCTCTGTGCCACACATGGAGGATATGAGGAAGAAGAAAATCCGCACAAAATTGTGAGGCGGATCAAAATTGTTTCTACAATTTGGGGGAGTTCTACATTCCTTTCAACTCCCCCACCTCCTTCCCTCTACATTTTTTGCCAAAAAATTCCCCTTTTGTATACTCAGATTTAGCCCCTGTTTGAGCCAACTTTTCTGAAAATGAGAATGAAAAATATAGTCGTTATTGATGCTCACACAAGAGATAGAAAAATTGAATTTAAATGTTGATATGATGGATAAGGGTCATATTTTTCATTTTAATGAGAAAAAAATATGGCTCAAACAAGGCCTTAATTCCTTACACTTCTATTCCT
>CAIGRF010205527.1:22750-35630 GCA_903798235.1 Fraxinus ornus | reverse complement strand
TTTGACACTCATTAATTTTTCATTTTCATTCTTCATTTCAACCACACATTCTCCAAATAAAATAATATTACACACATATCAAAAACTTTTCATCACTTTTTCACCACACATTCTCACATCAATCACTATTTCAAAATTTTTCTTTTCTTCAAAATGGGTTTCAAACAGGAGTTTACTGTGCTTCTGAGTCCTAACTTTTTCGAATAACAATTATGGGTTTTCAACTTAAAAAAAAAAAAAAAAAAAGAGGTTTTTGGTTCTAA
Source organism: Fraxinus ornus (assembly GCA_903798235.1). Taxonomy (NCBI): domain Eukaryota; kingdom Viridiplantae; phylum Streptophyta; class Magnoliopsida; order Lamiales; family Oleaceae; genus Fraxinus; species Fraxinus ornus. Next base: position 35,367 of record CAIGRF010205527.1, on the reverse strand, counting down.
TATATTTAGGTATTTTTTTTTGTACGAATTAAAATCAAATTTTAATATAAGTCAAAGTAAAACAATCAATATTAACCACATTTTTCATGGGTCCCACAACTTTTCAACCACACATTTCAAAAACTTCTATTACAATCTACTAAAAATCTAATTTTAATCTCCACCAAACACCCTCTTAAATCCGTGAATCTAATCCCAACATGTCGGACACCGTCGTTATTTATCGATTTCAGTAGACTTTCCCACGATTTAAAGCAAGAACAACATAATTTTAAATGATTTGAAGTTTTTATCCTCTAGCTTTCAATCAAGTGAAAATTGAATGCAATTTTTACGCATTGACGGTTTCCAACTTGTAAGATTCCATGTTATAAATTTAACCCATGTTTGTCATTCATTTTATAAAATACTGTTTGATATGGTAAATAATCTATATCACATATTCACTCAATAAAATATTCTACATACAAATCAATAACATTACTTTAATTTTCAACCATACATTTTTCAAAAAATATTATTCATTATTATATTTTTCTCCCATTAATGGGAGACAAACACACCCTTAGCCTTGTTTGAGCCCCATTATTTGAAAAAAAAAAATACATGTTTGAATATTGATCGATGAAGAGTGAGTGGTTAAAATAAAGAAATATTTTGAATTTGCAAGTACTATTATTGTATTGAAAAGAAGAAAAAAAAAATATTTTTTGAAAATAATGAAAATCAAACAAGAGCTTGAATCAAGGTGTGTTTGAGCCACATTATTTTGGAAAAATGTATTCTGAAATAGTAGATTGATGGAGAATGTGTAGTTGAAAAAGAATGAAAAAAATTATTTTATTGAAAAATGTTTAATTGAAAATAAGATGAATAATGAAAATGAAAATTTTAATGTGCACCAAATAATGACTCAGTTAAATCTTACTTTTGAAAGATTAAAAAATCCAACCCTAATTTTTCAAAACTTTAGCTTTTATTTGACAAACATTAATTTCAACCACATATTCAAATTTGCTATTTATATTATTTCCTTATGAAAATTAATTTCATTGATTTAACTATGACTAAATATTTAAAAATTAAAAATATTGAATAGACAAAGTTCCCTCCTTTTATCTGACAAATTTTAGTTTCCATCAGCCCTAAATGACATCCTAAAAATAATAACCCTAGTTGTAGACAAGGCCATGTGAAGAAGATAACACTTTGCCTCGCTTTTCAAACCATAATAATAATAATAATAATTACTGCTAATAACAACAAAAACAAATTAAAGAAAGCACATTTACCTGCAGCAGTAAAAGGGTAATTCAGAAAAAAAAAAATTACCTAATAAATGAAATATAAAAAATTATCGGTACACCAAAGTGGGAGAGACAAAATCTGAGCGCCGCCAGTGTAATCATTCAGAGGGGTTAAAAAGGCGACTTCCTTGAAAATGGCTAAAAATCGCACTTTCTAACTTGTTGCTCGAAACTCGCGATTCTATTGATTTTGGATTTGGACGTTTTGATGCTGACCCTTTTTTCGATAATTTTTTTTCTTCCTGTCAATAATTCTTAGAAATTTCCGTTAAACGGAGTAAACCTATCTATCCGTAGTGTTGTACAATCCAGATCCTTAGGTGATAGTGAACACTGGTCACTGAACTCATAGTGTTTCGCCTTCGTTTCTTCACAAAATTTATTTTCAATTATACGTTCTCTTCTAAAATAATATCATACGTAAATCGATTTTTTTTTTTCTCATTTTTACCACATTGTCCAAGAAAATCAGTATTCCTAAACTCATTTTCCCGTCAAATTCCAATAATTATTGCTCATAAAACGAGCATATAGAGACTAGTCATGTTGTTTCGTTCCCTTTCACAAGCGAAAATGGAGAGCGAAATTGACGAGTTTTACTCACATCCCGATTTTTTTTTATAAGTAATCTCGAGAACGTTTAGCTTAAAAGTATTTATTTGAAAAGTATTAAATATATAAACGTGCATTAGATCATCAACGAATAAACACTAAAAGAAAATAAAGAATTATTGGAAAATTAACTATGAAAAATACATTAGTATTTTATACATTGGCTTTCTATGATAAATTAGTAAACTTCAATTAAAGTTATTTAATTTTAATTTTTACTTAATAAATATTTTAGTCAATTATTATAATGTGTTTTCTTAGTTATTGATGTTAATTTATTTAGGATGGCACGAAATAATTAGGCAGTTGATGTTCATGTTGGATAGTCTCATTGAGCAGAGTTCCTAGAAAAATTAATCTAAGTATACGAAACATGGTAGTTGGAGCATTTACATTTTATCATCGTAAAAGAAAAGGCAAATAATTAGAATGTTAGAATGTTACCTCGAGAGAAAATAAACAATTGAGGACAGCAAATTCTTGGAATATTATAAACCGCGTGCACTTAATTTTGCCTTACAAATTATTGTTACCAGTTCATTTCAGCACTTTTATCTTTTTCATGTTAAAATTGAGCTGTTATTTTATCAAAGGGGCCGTAATCACGAAGATTAAATCGTGTGTACCGAATTTTTTTTTTCAAAGTTTTACACTCTCTCACATGTGTGTGGGGTCCACCGGAATAATAAAAAAAAAACATACCCCCTACATTTTGTGTATCTGGTATCGTTATGTAAAACCCTACTTCTGTACATGAAGAAGGATCCAATCGCGAAAATTTCATCTTTACGAGAGTATTGTATTGATACGCTAAATAGGAAAGTAACAGTAGAAGTTCGAGTTCTAAAAGATTAAACTCTAACAACATCAAAATCTTTCAACTAAAATACAAAAATGTAAGAAAAAGTTATTTTCACTCGAAATAGAAACACATACTACACTCAACAACAATAAATTCAATCATAATTAAGTTATAGATTAAAAAGTTAAGCCCATGTTTGATCCACATTATTTTTTTTATTCTCATTTTTCTACTCATTTTCAACCACACATTCTTCAATAAAATAATATTTTCCATCACATTAATAATTTTTACTTCTTTTTCAACCACACATTCTCCATCAATCTACTATTTCAGAATACATTCTTCCAAAATAATGTGGCTCAAACACATGAGTATAAGAACTAAGGGTTTTGTTTTAAAAGAAATCAAATAGGGGCTAAATATTTAAAAAAATACAAAGAGAAATCATACGTTCATATTATCAAAATCATAGTGGTGGTGATAATTGTATTGATTGTGATCCTATCTAGTATTTACCTATGATGTCAACATTTCATTTTCATCCCGAAAAATGCAACTTTTCTACTATAAAAAAAAAAAAAAAAAAAAATCAAAATTAAGGACAATAGAATAAGGCGTTTTCGCATTTAAAAGAAGAACGAGAGAAAATGCTATAGTTGGGTTTAAAATTAATGATCTAATTGTTTTATATTATGTTTTTAAAAAATATGTTTTATTACTAAAAACGGTAAAATATATAGAAATCTTAAACTTCAAAAATTCTAAAGCTTTGCTAAAACTCAGCCCCTGTTTGGTACACATTAAAATTTTCATTTTCATTATTCTACTTATTTTTAACTATACATTTTTCAATAAAATAATATTTTTCATCACATCAATAACTTTTCCTTCTTTTTCAACCACTTATTATCCATCAATCTACTATTCTAGAATACATTTTTTCAAAATGATGTGACTTAGACAGTCACCTAGATTGGCTAATAGTCGAGCCCAGTCCGCCACTACTAGTTGACATGTTCATTTCATGCATTGTCTATTTAAATATCTTAATTTCCGCTGTATTTTTCTTATGGTTACATTAGTTTTGATCTATCACCTGCTTCACTATGAATCCGTCGTAGTACAATTTTGAATTTTCTATCACAAGGTTCAAATTATAAATTGATTTTGTAGTATCCACAGATGTAATTTATTATTTAAATAATTACGAGCACATTAATATCTCTGCAATAATATCCCTTCTCTCCAAAAAGGTGTAAATTCTGGCTATAAATTCATCCCCCAACCCAACCCAAGCTTCATCACACGGTTTCAGGTGCAAACTTCCATTTCTTCATTATACTACTCCAGAACTGAACACCCCAAGCATTGATTCTTCTGTAAATTCACAAAACATTGATTGATAATGGAAGAGGCCTTGAGGAGGCTTAATGGCTCCAACTCACAAATTCAAGAACTCGACCCACTTCAACCCACCTCCACCGTTTCAAAGCGGTGCACCACCGCCCCCACCAACAAGAGGTCGTTGAAAGATGGTTCGATATCTGGTGGCACGATGAAGTACCGCGGTGTCCGCCGCCGTCCATGGGGCCGTTACGCGGCCGAAATAAGGGACCCTCAGTCGAAAGAGAGGCGGTGGCTTGGAACTTTTGACACGGCGGAGGAGGCAGCCTGTGCCTATGACTGTGCCGCCAGAGCCATGCGTGGTGTGAAAGCAAGAACCAACTTTGTTTACCCTACATCTCCGATACCCACGGCGGATAATCTTGTCCGTCCGTATAGCTTCACGAAATCATCCCAGCCCTCCATTTGGGACCTGAGTACTCGCCAATTTGTTTCATCTAACCCTAATCTTGTGGACTTCCATGAATCTTCTTCATCAGCTGGAACGCAAAGAAGCAATTCTCTTAATATGCTTCGCCTTCGGGATTTTCTCAACCCTAGTTCAAACAATTCATCTTTATATTCTTACGAACAAATTCCTACTTTCAGTTCTGTAAACCCTAACAATGGATTTATGGGATCCTCTTTGGCAAATCTGTCGTGCAATCCCACTGTTCAATCCAGTACTGTTAATGCAACCATAGTTTCAGATCAGAACTTTGGGTGTGGTTCAAATTTGAGTCTACATGATCAATCAACTTGTTTAGGGTTTTCATCAAGAAATCCAATCACCACAGTTGATCACGCTAACTGCATGGATTTTTTCCTCCCGGAGAAGCCTGATTCCGGCTTATTGGACTCTGCCTTACATGGGTTTTTCCCAAAACCTACGGCGATGAAGGCTGATCCTCCGCCGTCATTTACTTCTCCAGCCACTGAATTTACTACAAAACAATCACTGGAATATGGGAAAAAGTCTTTTGGCAACGACCGTTTAGGGTTTGCCTATGAAGGTCAAAGATTTCCTCAGCAGTTTCAACACTTGAACAGCACTTCTTTTGGTATCGAATCAAATTCTACGCCGGTGTACACTGATTTTTCGGCCAACATTCAAGCCACACCTTCCAGAATGTTCTCTGATATCTTTCAGTATCCTGATGTACCTGGACTCTTCTCTGCTAAGGTGCAGAATTCTTGAAATCTCAAGGCCTATCACGTTTCTATAAATATATATTTCAATAATCTAACAGCTATTATATATTGTTGTTAAGAAAATGTTACTTCAAAAAATGGCTTTATTTTTATTAATTTAGAGGACTAATGGTGAAAAAAAATCTTCAAAATTATATATGAAATATGATGTACTAGTCAAGGACGATGATGTCCCTTCTGATTGTTTGTGTTTCTTCTTGAACCTTATTGTAATCATATCTAGTGTTTTAATGTAATGTAATGCAATCCCGAAATTCTTCTGTAATAACGACTCTTTCGCGTAATAGTTTGATACCAAATTGGAAGAAGTAATCAAAACTTAAAGAAATACGAACAATTTAGAACTTTTTACCACACATTTCAAAAATTTCTATCACAATCTATTAAAAAATTTAATTTTAATCTACATCAAACAACTTCTTAATTTCGATAACTAGGAGGGTGCTTGGTGCATATTAAAATTAAATTTTTGAAATACGTGGTTGGAAAGTTATGAAACCTATGAAATATATGATTAATATTGATTGTTTGACTTTGACTTGATTAAAATCGACCAAATAGGGGCTAGATTGAAGTTTCGTTTAACGTTTCCTGTATTTTTGATAGGCCAATGTTGTTCAAGTTCAGTCATGTCTGTTCATTTTCTCTAGATCCTTAATGGTAGAAAGATCGTACTTCACATGCTTTGCCTTTTGGGGCTTTTCTTGAGTTGACCTTCAATTTCTATAAAGCTGCATTGCCCAGCTTTTTTCCTCATTAAATCTTTTTTTTTTTTAATAAAAAAAACATTTTTCACAAATTCTGCTATTATTTTATTGTAACTTTAGCACTATTTCCTATTTATATCCAAAGAAAAACAGGAAAAAGACACTGTCTATGTCTTAGATTTTGTTGGGCAGATATGCTGCGGGTTTCTTGCAACCCTAAAAAGCTAGTATGGCCCGTCAGATTATGTTTGGTAACGGGCAGCATTGGTTGAAAATACTTGCACTTAGATTTCAATACTTAATTTTAAGCACACCAATTAATTGAATTTCAAATGCTCATTTGAAATTTAGATGGATTAAATTGATCGTTTGCGTTGAATGTGTTATGATATAATAGTAAATTTTAGATTCAATCTTAAAAGATTTGTTTAGAAGAGTGTATTCGTTTATTATTTCGATATTTAATTGAAATATAATTTAAAATAATTTTTAAAAATGAGTAAATAATGCTATTTCATTTTCTTAATATAATTATTTATTGTGCATTGGTTCAAGTATGTATAAACTGAATTTTTGAGGGATACAAAAATTTATTAGTTTCATTGTTATGATAGAATAATGTTATTCATGGTGAAGATTATCGATACTTGACACGTGACATACATGTGTGACTTTGTTATTAAATATATTAATGCGATAGTTTTTTATTGGCTAATACATCAAATAACAAAGCGATAAACGTATGCCACTTAGACGACTATCGAAAGTCCTTATTATGAATAGCATTACTTGTTACAATGATGCATTATATAAGTGAAAATATTGCAGCAGTGTATGAATAAAGAGTTGTGCTAGAGGTACACAAAGGGATACATAAGGGTGTCCATAATGGACTCCCGGCATCCCGTCGACACTCCCTCCAATAGGGGGATGCTGGGTGTCCATTATGGACACCCTTATATATCCCCTTGTGTATCTCTAGCATTTTTAATGGGGGGGGGGGGTTTGGAGCCTGGAACTACATTTCAAAATTTAATTTATATTGTATAATGCAGGATAAATTAACTTCACCAGAAAATTATAGAATTTATTAGTGGCTATAGCGTAAAGGCTCGATCAAGTTGGAGAGAAAATACAATTTATAGGGAACGACTTGTACAAAGAAATCGATTTTTATATGAACGACATCTCGTCAATTTAACAATGTCTATTCAACTACACATTTTTCAATAATGTATTTCGGCAAAAGAATAGGGCTAAAAAAAGAGTCATATAGTGAGAAAATTAAAGAAAACACAATATTAATGGTAAAAGAAAAATACAATGCTAGTATTTTAATTTATTTATTTTTGCATTTATAAAATACGAAAAAATATTATACAATGGCTAGACATAAGGACGGTCTTGAGTTTATGAGAAAATTAATATTTTTAACGGGTTAACCTTTTAAGATGGAAAATATAAAAGAAGATTTGAACCAACATGTAGGCTTGAGTTATTAATTGGGGCAAGTGGGTAAAAAATAAAGACATAATTGTCTTTTAAGGTGATTTTGACCACTAAAGATAGTGGGTCGTAACACAATAAAAAAAAACTAGGTTCTTGATTGATCATGTAATTCTTCGTAATTTGAAGAAGATAGAGCCTTTGTTTCATTTTCATTCTTCTACTCATTTTCAACAACATATTCTTCAATAAAATAATATTTTCCATCACATCAATAATTTTTCTTTCTTTTTCAACCAGACATTCTCCTTGAATCTACTATTTCAGAATACATTTATCAAAAATAATGTGGCTCAAACACACCCAAAACGATAAATCATTGCCTGAGTAGGTTGAAATTACATGGTACATTATTCTTGTATTTCGAGAAAGTGATAACAAAAATCTTATATCGGCTACGGTTAACTTGTACAAACAAGCTCTTATTAGTTGACTTTATGTTCCTAATTGATAACGTTGTTAATATTTTGGTCAAGGAAAGGGACTCTGTTTAAAATTTTGGACCATTTTAATTCCATTATTAGTGTAGTGTTACTAATAATGGAATTAAATTGCAAATGGATGCCCCTATTAATTAAATTGCAAATGGAATTATTAGTGTTACATTAAATTTGTATAAACTTCCAATTTAATACATTTTTTTTTTCCAAAAATATCTCAGCTGAAAACCTAAGCCTGAGATATAAATTTTACTAATGATAAAAAAATAAAATAAAATAAATTACAAATGAATTATCACAAGGGGAGAGCGGACGAATTAAAGCATAAAGGAATTTTGGAGGATTACTCATTACTATACCGAATATGGTTTTTATTTGACGAGTGAGACCTAATAACGACGAGTTTCAATTTTAATTGGATTTTAAGCTATACCGCTGCCCATAAATTCCAATTTTTTTTATTCTGTTAGCAACTTTGACTTGGAGCCCCCACAACTTATTTGGAATCATACTGACGAGATGCTCAAAAAAAGTTATTGATATTTAACCGAGCTTTTGAAGCTGATACGACAAATTTGAGTCTTTTTGGTGCAAATTTTTTCTTATATCCTAGCTTCAAGAGTATTGCCTCGACTGTTCGTTGGGCTAATATACGTATGTGCCCAATTGTATTGTCGATGCAAGTTTTTTATCCTTCAGTCTCTTGCTTCAGTATTTCAATGACATAGTTTGTCATTGCACTTTTCTAATGGATGTTTAAACTCGTTTATTTGTCCAAGATAATTGCTATTGATTTCATNTTTTTTTTTTTTTTTTGTGCTCGTTGAACATATTTGTTTCTATTGGTTTGGTCCTTATTCTTATCGAAGTGAAGGAAAGAGAAAATCCGAAATATTCCTACTCGAACAAGAAGTCATATAATTTACAACTCTCCTTTGTACAATAATTCAAATTATTGCTGCGCATCTCGCTATTGGATTTCATTGAAGTTAATTTTATGTTAAAATAGAGAGTTTTTTCAGCTTATTTTTAAGCATTGACTTTCTAAAATAGATAACATATTGTATTTAAAGTCTCTTGAAATTGCTCTCATATGTCAAAAAGCTTAAATGCATAATTATTTAATTCATGTAAAACTCAAATAGCACTTTGAGTCTTTAGATTGATGTTATTGATAAATGTATTTTATACACATATGTAGACCGTTAATATGGATATTTGGAAGTATTTTTATGGAATTATTGCTTAATCTTGTATACATAATATGGTAAAACTCGATGTTGAACGAGATTTTGAAGAAAATGAACGAAAATCGAGAAAAAACGATAAGTTTTGTACACAATTCAGATAAGCGGAACCAACTTGATACAAATTTGAAGATGTGAATTCATTGGACCAAACTATAAACAGAGAAAAGTACAGTGTGTGCGCGATCACATGGGCGCCCAAGCACAAAGATCGAAACGCTTGGAAATACAAAAACAGAGAGTGAATGAGATCGCACAACAATATACAATGTGGTCGGATGGTGTTGATCCTAGAGAAAAAAATTGTTTCATTTTCAGTTTCGTGCATGGTTTGGAAAGCAATTTGTTCAATTATTTAAACTAATTTAGGCGGCTAATTTCATTATTCTTCGTTCAAGAATATGGAGAACAAGGCTGTTACCCCTCAATTTCAAGGTCTAAAGAAGCAACGCCACGTGGCACGTCTCGTAGGTGGGACAGTCAACGAAAAGTCACAAGGGGGGCCCAACATGTCACAGGTCCCAGTTATCCCATTAAAATAAGACTAGCCGAGGTGCTTAAAGAGTGCTTAACCGAGGTCCTTGCACCTCAAGGCTGAAGGGCCTAATCCACTTATATAGTGTCTCGGCTGAAGGGCCTCATCCACTTACATATATAGTTCCTCGGTGGAGAGCCTCGTGAGCCTCTATTTTGGGCCTTAACCGAGGTCCTTGCACCTCAAGGCTGAAGGGTCTAATCCACTTATATAGTGCCTCGACTGAAGGGCCTCATCCACTTACATATATAGTTCCTCGACCGAGAGCCTCGGGAGCCTCTATTTTGGGCTTGGACCTCGGCCCGTTAGGCCCACAAGCCCATTTACATTTTCTATATATTTGAATTTATTTCATTTTAGGGGGGGATTTCGGAAGCCCTATCATTTTCTCTCCATGTGGAGGGGAAGTGGCGGGAATTCTGTTGATTCATTTTTTTAGGTCAACAAAGGCTTTAGAGAGTCAATTCATTAACATCAAGAGTTTGAAGATTCAGAAGCTTGGAATGGAATATCAATAGCAAGAAATTATTTGAGATTATTTAATTAATTAAAGGCATGTTTGGAGGAATTCAAGGAGGCGAAATTGATTCCAACTTTCTTCTTGCAATTACATTTTACGGGTGATGAATATTCATATCATTTGTAGTAAATTCATCATAAGTATTCTAGGTTAAACTTGCTAGGGTTGGGAAGAAGATGTAAATTGTTATTTTACCGTTTTAATTCAATGATCATTTCTTTTAATATGATTTTTGTATAGGATAAAACCACTTGTACATTCTTTTGTGTTTACACTAATTGAAATGGGCAGGAATGTGCGTGTTTTTTTTTTTAAACTGTCCAATGATGTCAAGACACTGACACAATGTCAAAACTTGTTGTCAAATCAAATGTACATAGAGCATGATTCTTTTGTATATGATCGATATCGTATGATTATTGCTTCTTTAAATGATTGATCATCATTAAGATAATAAATCACTTATTTTATTTTTGAAATGTTCCAAATAGACTTAGAACATTGTGATATCAATATAACGTTAGAAATAATAATTTATGACTTATGCATTAATATTGGTAATCGTACAATTTAACACTTTTTTAAATATTTGAATTCGAAATATGGATATTTGGTGTCCTGTTTAGAAATACATTTGGTGTAATTTTTGAAGTTTTTCATTATTCTTTTGCCCTTCATTTTATATTACAGTAAATTTTAATTCTTGTTATATCCTTTTTATACACTTTTATTATTTATTAATTTAATTTGATTTGATTATTATTTTTAATTAATATTTATTTTTAAATTCTAATCAAGTAATAAATATTGAATATTGAATATTGAATACATTAAAATAAAATAATTCAGTAAAAATCAAAAGTTACAAATTAAATAATTATAAATCAAAACGAAATTAGCACTAGAACAACATAAATATTGAAAAATAAAATCTAAAGTGTAACTTTTTTGTATGTTAAATGTAATTTTTTTAAAACTATGATATTAAGTGTAATGTATTTATTTTTTATTTTTTTAATAAATGCAATTTTTTAGTCCGTTATTTTATTTTATAATTTTAGTAATATTGTCACTGTTTTACTCAACTAAAAAAGTTGATTAAAATTGAAGTCAAAATCAACAATGAATTTTAACCACACAATTAATGAAACTCGCAACTTTTCAACTACACATTCTATTAATTTTATTTTTTTTAAATCAAAATTCACTAAAAGTTTATTTTTTATTTTTATCTAAACCAACCAGGTGCAATATAATTTGTAATTAAATAACTTTTGAAACAAATTATTAAGAAATAATAAATTAGGAAATAAAAGAAATAATATTCATTTGGTGTAACTAATGGAGATGACTTTGTATAATGTTGAGAAAAATGCACCAATTTGGTGCCATGGGAATGCTTTAAGAATAATTTTGAACAATTTTTTAATTTAGATTTATAGCTGAGATAAAAGACCTTTAAGAAAATTTAATTTGCAAGTCAATCTCATTATGTGTTCTTTTGACAGTATTTTCGAAAAGTTAAAAGCTATCTATGAAATTAAAAAGCTATTTTTGAACATGTATGAATAGTTTTCTAAAAATATTTCATCTCACTGGAAATTCTTTTAGAGAAAGCTGATATAAAGTAATTTCCTCGAAAAGCTTTTTTACAAGTATATATATATTTTTTTAAAATCAAATGAACCCTATATTCATTTAAATATCAAATAAAAATATTTATGCTTCTCGTTTGCTTCTTCAACCGCTAACATTGCTAAGGCGCAAGAGATGTAGAACAAAGGTACAAAATTGGGTTATTAGTAGCAGATTAAACTAGTTGTATACACATAGTGTACAGTGAGTTTTACATTTCATGTGTTGTCAAAATTTGTGTCATTGATTGTTTAAAATATTGTTAAATCAATGTGTAAAAAATTGTCACCTCATACTAATGTAAAATTTAATGTCAACAAAAATGTACATGTAATATGATTGGTTAGTAACAACCATAGAGTAATTACGTGAATGCATGGTATGATGGTTTGATAGGCACGGCGTAAGCACATTGTACCATTTTCCAGAGTTTTAAGGACTAGGGAGTGACGAAACCTTTGTCCCAACTTCCGACATTGACTTGAATGCTCAACGGGTAACTGCAGACAATTACAATTACAACTTCGCTATAATTTGCTTTTGTAAAACTCATTTCTGAGTATTCAACACAGAGTTGAGTGTTCTCGTTTGGTTATAAATAATAATGCATACTAATGGAGTACCCTTTTAAATTGGGGCAGTTGCCTTAATGCTCAGTCCATAGGGAAGGTGGGAGAGAGATATTTATTTATTTATTTATTGGGTCAA
>CAIGRF010205527.1:0-12313 GCA_903798235.1 Fraxinus ornus | reverse complement strand
AAGTCGAGTATCTCAATATCATGTTTTGAGCAAAAAAATTTCACTTCCTGAAGAAATTCTTCCCAATCATCATCTCTCAATTTTTAAGGAGGTTTGTTGTAGTATAAACAAATCTCATAGCATCCAAGATGTCTAAAGATTTCCTTTGTAGAGTCTGACAAAGAGCATCAATTATTCTCATGATGTTATGCATTAAATGCAAACTGAACACAAAATCAAAACTTTTCAAATGCTTGTAAGTGCCACAAACTTGGTCCCGAGATCTTCCATTTAGACAATGGACATTAAGATTTTCAAACACCTTATAAGTTGCATTGTACATATCTATCAAGCTCTTTAAGGATTCATTATGAGAACACCGATGAGTTGCTCTTGATCGTTGTAAATTACCCACTTGATTTGCTCCTCTTTATAGAGTCCATCAGAAGTTGTACTTTCTGTAGGTCGATTTTTCCTTTGAGAGAAAGAAAATTCTTCTTCTTGAGAGGTGTTTGACCTTCCATTTTCAATTTCTTAAAATTGAAAAAAAAAAATAGAGTAAAAAATCAATTATAAATGATATTGCTCTAACGAAAATTAAAACATAATTTAGTAAGCAGGCAAGGCAACAAAAATAATTCATGATTTCGGCAAGGCAATAACTACAATCATTATGCCGACAAGGCAACATTTCAACAAAACAACTTAGACAAGTAGACAAAATCATTCAATTCAATATTTTGTGGGCAAGGCAATAAGCAGAGAGATGAGCATCTTGACTTATCAGGGTGTATTCAAGCTTTTGCTTTTCATACGTGTGTGTGTAGAATTAATCATGTTGACACTTGACAAAATTTCCTGTTGACAATGAAGAAGAATTCCGCATTAATGCGTGGCATAAAATTAATTCGTGGGGATATTTGGTGAGATGTAATTGCATTGGAAATTTCGGGATCGATTATTTGGGGATTTGATAATAGGTCGAATTTTAACAGGAGTCCGTATATAGATAAATGCACGATTTTCCAACATACATCAAATAATCACAACAATGTCAACAAAATTGCCCAAAACATGTTTGAAGAAGAAGAGCAGTACCAGTTTCAGTTATCAAGGCAAAATAAGAATTTTTTTCGTCTGTGAAAAGCTTGTAGGCCGAGAATCTAAGATAACCGGCTAGGATGAGCAAGAATCCGGTGACAAGGCCTCCGACAAGTGACGGAGTGAGGCTGTGCAGTGTGCTACCTTTCTTAAGTTCTTGCCTTCTGAATCCTCCGCTTATATGCAAAACTGGAATGGGCTCCGTTCTTCAATGCCGGTTGCCTTAGTGGGCTAAACAAAAAAAAAAAAAAGGAAGCATTGGATCTGTGCTTGGGCGAGGCCAGCCCAGACCTGGATCCGTCCCTGCCCAAAACATGTTTGAAGAAGAATAACAGTACCAATTTCAGTTATCAAGGCAAAATAAAAGTTTTTCCGTTTGTGAAAAACTCGTAGGCTGAGAATCTGAGATAACCGGCTATGATGAGCAAGAATCCGGTGACAAGGCCTCCGACGAGTGACAGAGTGAAGCTGTGCAGTGTGCTGGTTTTCTTCAGTTCTTGCCTCCCGAATCCTCTGCTCATCTGCAAAACTGGAATGGACTCCGTTCTTTAATAATTTTTTTTATGTACACGGGTTGGCACGGCTGTCGTAGTGGGCTAAACCAAAATAGAAAAGGGGGAGTATTGGATCTGGGCTTGGGCGAGTACGGACTGTAGCCCAGGCCAGCCTAGGCCTGGATCCGTCCCTGGTGATGAATGATTTAATTTTTAAAGTTCAGTGACTATTTAGGTTATTATCCTCTAATAAAATAATATTACACATAAATAAAAAGTTTTTACTTTTTTTTTAATCATACATTTTTCAAAAAATCATTATAATAAAATATATTTTTCCTTTTTTTTCTAAAAAAAAAAGGGTATTGGAAAAAGTAATGGCGGGTAGAAAAAAAGTCATAACTAAATACTAATTATTTTCAACTACATATTCTCCAAAAAATCATTATTTCAAAACTCAATTTTCAATACCCTTTTTTGTAGATAGAAGGGAAAAATGTATTTTAAATAGTGATTCTTTTTTAAGAATGTGGTTAAAAAATAAGTAATTTTTTTGATTTACATGTAATATTATTTTATTGACAAAAAGTGTGAATAATAACCCATAAGGTTACTAAACTTTACAAAAGACTTTCATGGGGTCACTGAACTTTAAAAATCACCAAATTCAACACTTAACTTTACAATTTGTAATCTGGTTCATCACTGACCTGGCGCGGCTACATACGTGGATGCCAAATCAACCGAGACATAGTGCCCCGAATGCAGCCACGTCAACATTTCATCAAATCTTTGATGGACCATGAGGTTCGTGATGAACGTGATTACAAATTGTAAAGTTTAGTGATGAATTTGATGATTTTTAAAGTTCAATGATCTCGTGATTTTTTTTTTTTTTTGCAAAGTTTAGTGACAATTTGGATTATTATACCTTACATAAATTGTACCCTAAAATCACTTTGATGTGATCCATAATACGAGGGCAAGTTCGAACAAGAATTCATTGATCGTGGAGGAAGGATCAATGACGAGGTCACGAGCAAAGTAGATCAATGAAGCTATGTGATTGCTTGTTCAAACAACAGCGGATGAAACATCGATCACAACAAATAAATGAACAAGTTTCATGTTGAGCTTAAAAAAGAAATCAGATGGATCAACTTGATTCAAGCAACAGACAGGAAAGTCGAACGGGAAAGCTATGCGACTGCATAGTGTAAATAGCCATGCAGTAGCGTGCCTCCATACCGAAAAAAAATTGAAAGCTATCAATTAACCTATGCAACTGCATGCAAGAAGCCTATGTAGCCACATAGTACATTTCTGGACGCGTATTTTCCAAGTTTCTCCAAGAATTCTATTTTAGTTAAAACTCTTGTATAATATATATTTTTATATCTTTTAAGGTTTAAGTCCGCTTTTAAGTAGATTTTATGAGTTTCATATAAATATGACACATTTTATTTATTGGAAAAACACACAATTATAGAGAGATTAATTGCAAGGATTATTGCTTTCTTCTTGTTCTTTACCCAATTAATTTTGAACTTATCAAGATTATTTGTTGTGGCGTTTAAACAAATCAAGTGAAATTCTTGAATCTTGTAATCACCGAGTCAACATATTGTCGATTATTGTTTTGGTTCTTTGGTTTAATATTTTTGAATTAAACTTAAACATTGATTTTTGGCTTTCTTGAGATTGAATCAATCTTGTGTGTGTTTCATAGTTACTATTGCTATGTGGGTTCACATAAGTTGTATCAGAGAAATGCTCCAAAAATCAAGGTTATATTTTTTTTCTTTTTGTTTGAGTCTTTGTTTTTTTTTCTCATTTTTCGTGTTATTCGCATTCTTCATTTTTGAGTCTTCAACCCATAAAATACCAAAAAAAATTAAATTAAATTAAAACTTATTTGTGTGCTAATATAGTATCCAAATCAGTTTATATTTCTTTTGTTGGTATCTAGTTGATTTTTAAGCAAAACAAAATTGAAAATTAAGAAAATTGCCAGCAACATATAATTTCATTTTTAAGTAAAAAAAATTCAAATTCAAAAGTGTCCAATTCAAACTCGACAATCACCTTTTAAAATTTTTCCTTGGTGTTCCATTCAAAGTGTCAATTCCTACTTCTTGAGTCATTCTAGATTCAATTTTTCTTACTTAAATCTTTGCTTGAGACTTTACAAGGATTAAATTTTGATTGAGATCGAATTAGTTCTTTGAAAAACTTGCAAGAAAGCATTGAGTGGAAAAATGGAAGAGTGATGAGACTAATAGAGAGAAAAAGCTAATTTGAGTGATACATGAGCGTAAACACGTGAGACAAATATTAAATTAGATTTAGGATGTCAGATAGAGACGATTCTACTAAAAGCAGAAATAAAAAACAAGTCAACAAGTCGGATGAGGTGATACGAAGGTTCGAAATGTTGTTTGAGGATAAGTGAGACAGATTGGATAGGCAAGACATATTGCTTGCTAATTTACGTAGGGAACAACCTAGAAAACTTCATAACGCAAGGAGGCAAAGAGGGCGAGATCATAGAGTGGATTTTGCTGGTGAATGTGAAGCGGATAGTGACATTAATGAGTATGCATTGGTGGATGTCGAATTAGGAAGAATGGTGGATAGATGAGTTATGTATGAAAGGAGGGATAGAGATCTTGTTGGAGATGGTGTTGATAGAAGTATGTACAATATCAAAATGAGAATTCCTTCATTCAAAGAAATGAGTGATCTGGTATACTTGGAGTGAGAAAAGAAAGTAGAGTTGATATTTGATTGTTAAAACTATTCAGAGGAAAAGAAGATAAAGATTGCGGTACATGAATTTACCGATTATGCTATCATTTGGTGGATCAAGTAGTAACATCTAGGAGGAGGAATCGTGAGAGGCTTATTAATACATGAGAAGAATTGAAAGCTATCATGAGAAAGATATTCATGCCTAGTCATTATTATAGGGAGTTTCATCAAAAATTGTAAAACCTCTACCAATGTTCTAGGAGTGTGAAGGATTATCAAAATGAGATGAAGATTGCTATGATTAGAACGAATGTTGAGGAGGATAGGGAGGCCACTAGGGCCGGGTTTTTGAATGGTTTGAATAAGGATATAGATAATGTGGTAGATTTGGAAGACATGCTACATGCAGCTATGAATGTGGAAAGACAATTGAAGAGGAAGCGGACAACTAGATATTCATCGGGTTCTTCGGGTTCTAACTCTTCTTGAAAACCGAACTGGGATAACAATAAATGTGATAGAGCTATTTCAAAAAGTAGGACTGAACTACCGAAGGGAAGAGAGGAAATTGCTAGCAAAGCTACACCCAAGGTGGATTCCTAACCCTCTAGAAATCGGGATATCAAATGTGTTAGGTGCTTAGGAACGACACACATTGCTTCTCAATGTCCCAACAAAAGGAAGATAATTTTGCGAGACAATTGAGAATGGTGAATGATAGGGAAGGTGAATATGATGACATGCCATAATTGGAAGATGTTAGTGATGTGAGAAAGTGGAGTATGCAGTGAAAGATCTGTTAATTACACGGCGAGCTCTTAGTGCTCAGATTAAAGTGGATGACTTCGGGTAATAAAGGAAGAACATATTTTATACGAGATGCTACGTCAATAATAATGTATATAGTATGATTATTGATGGGGGGATAGTTTTACCAAAGTGGTTAGCACTACACTTGTTGAAAAATTGGGATTAATTGTTCTAAAACATCTTAAATCTTACAAATTGCAATGGTTGAATGCATGTGGAGAGATTAAAGTGTGAATTTCTCAATTGGGAGATATTATGAAAAAGTGATGTGTGATGTGGTGCCTATGCATGCCGGGCATATCTTGTTGGGGAGGTCAGTCAATATGATAGGAAGGTGAATCACGACGGGTACAAAAATAGGTACAGCTTCATTAAGGATGGAAAATCAATTACTCTTGCACCGTTGACACTACAACAAGTGTATGAAGATCAAATCAAATTGAAATGTGAGGAAGAAAAAATATTGAGAGAAAGCGGGAGTGAGATTAATCTTTTACAGCAATACAATAAGAGAGAAACTAGTGATGTGACTAAAAGTGAGAAAAAAGAGTAGAGTCACAAGAGATGAAAGAAAAAGAGTCTTATGAAAGGAGAGAAAAGTAGATGGTGAATTTCTTTGCAAAAGGAAATGAGTTGAAGAGGGCAGCAGTTGAAAACTAACCTATGATCTTGTTGGTTTATAAGGAGTCATTCCTCAATCTTGAGGAATCTAATACACCCCTCCCTAATTTGGCTACTTCTTTGTTGCAGAAATTCAAATACGTGTTCCCGGAGGACATGCCTAGTGGTCTACCACACATTCGAGGTATTGAACATCAAATTGATTTTGTAACTGGAGCTGTCATTCCAAACAGGCCGGCTTATCGGATTAATTTCGATGAGATTAAGGAACTTCAAAGACAAGTTGAAGAATTGATGAACAAAGGATATGTGAGGGAGAGTATAAGTTCATGTGATGTGTCAGTGCTACTTGTGCCAAACAAAGATGGAACCTGAAGGATGTGTATCGACTGCAGGATCATCAATAATATAGCGATAAAGTATCATCATCCTATTCGTCGGTTAGATGATATGCTAGATGAATTACATGGATAATGTATTTTTAGTAAAATTGATCTTAAAAGTGATTATAATCATATTAGGATGAGGGGAAAAGATGAATGAAAAACTACTTTTAAAACTAAATATGGGTTGTATGAGTTGTTAGTCATGCCATTTTGACTTATTAGTGTACCTTGCACATTTATCAGATTAATAAATCATATTTACATTCATTCATAGGTAAATTCATAGTAGTTTTCTATCATGATATCTTGGTATATAGTAATGATCTAAATAAACAAATAAGACATTTAATATGAGCGCTTGTGGTCTTAAAGCAAGAAAAAATTTATGCTAACTTTAAAAAGTGCACATTTTGCATAAAAAAAGTTGTTTTTCTTGGTTATGTCATTACTGCATAGGGTATTGAAGTGGATGAGAAGAAAATCATAGCCTTCAAGGAGTGACCAAGACCTAAAAGTATAAACGAGGTAAGAATTTTTCATGGGTTAGTTAGTTTTTATAAGCGTTTTGTTAAAGACTTTAGCACATTTGCTACACCACTCACGAAAATTGTAAAGAAAAAGTGTATGATTTCATTGGGGTGTTGAATAAGAACATGTTTTTAATACTAATAAGGATATGTTGTGTACTGCATCGATTTTATCATTACTTAAATTTAAAAATACTTTTGAGATTGAATTTGATGCCTCATGTATATGTATTGGAGCTGTTTTGATGCAAGATAAAAGACCTATAGCTTATTTCAGTGAAAAGCTAAGTGGAGCAGCTCTCAATTATCCTACATATGACAAGGAGATGTATGCACTCATTCGAGCTTTGGAAACATAACAATATTACCTATGACCAAAGAAGTTCGTGATTCACATCTATCATGAGTCCTTGAAGTATTTAAGGGGTCAATGTAAGCTAAATAAGAAATATGTAAGGTGGATGAAGTTCATCGAAACATTTCCTTATGTTATTCGGTACAAACAAGGTAAAGAAAATATGGTAGCAGATGCTTTGTCAAGGAGGTACGTACTTCTAACTTCTTTAGTTGCTAAATTGCCAGGATTTGAATATGTTAAGGACATGTATGCTAATGATCCAGATTTTTCTAATATATAAGAATCATGTGATAAGG
This sequence comes from Fraxinus ornus, assembly GCA_903798235.1. Taxonomy (NCBI): domain Eukaryota; kingdom Viridiplantae; phylum Streptophyta; class Magnoliopsida; order Lamiales; family Oleaceae; genus Fraxinus; species Fraxinus ornus. The sequence goes on along the minus strand of CAIGRF010205527.1, from coordinate 4,990 downwards.
GTGTTATTGATAGATTATTTAGGCATGATGGGTATTTATTTCGGGATAATAAGTTATGTGTTCCTAAATGTTTAATGAGAGAATTATTAGTACGTGAAGCACATAGTGGAGGTCTAATGGGTTATCTTAGAGATGCTAGGTGAACATTTTTATTGGCCTAAGATGAAAGTTAATGTTGATCGGATTTTAGTAGATGCGTCACTTGTAAAAATGCTAAATCTAAGGTTTTACTTCTAAGGTTTTACCTCAAGGTTTATATATGTTATTACCTGTTCCTGGTGAATCTTAGGTTGATGTGTCTATGAATTTTGTGTTGGATTGCCTAGGACTAAGAAAGAAAGAGATTCAATATTTGTGATGGCAGACAAATTTGGTAAGATAGCCCATTTCATTCCATATCATAAAACTGATGATACCATTAATATTGCAGATTTATTCTTTAAGGAAGTAGTGCGCTTACATGGGATACCTAATGGTATTATATTGGATATGGAAGTTAAGTTCCTTAGTCATTTTTGGAATGTTTTGTGGGGGTAAGTTAGGAACTAAGCTATTATTCTCTACAACTTGTCACCTACAAACAAATGGGCAAGCTGAAGTTGTTAATAGGACTATGATACAACTACTGCGCACTATAGTCAATAAGAAATTGAAGAGTTGGGAGGATTGCTCGCCATTCATAGAATTTACATATAATAGGGCCACACATTCTACTAATTCTTATACTCCAATTGAAATTATTTATGGTTTTAATCCACTAACACATTTGTATTTAATTCTCTAACCCGTTGATGAGAGAGGTAGCTTAGACAGAAAGAAGAAGACCGAGTTGGTAAGATCCCTCCATGAAAGGTACGGTGCCGATTGAGAAGAAAAATGAGCAATATGCTTCTCAAGCAAATAAGAGACAAAAACACGTTAAATTTGAACTAGGAGATTAAGTTTGGGTACACTTGAGGAAATGCTTTCCAAAACAAAGAAAGTCAAAGTTGCAGCCACGGGGAGATGATCCATTCCAAATTCTTGAAAAGATCAATGATAATGCCTACAAATTAGATTATCATGGCGAGTATAATATTTCAGCTACCTTTAATATCTCTTTGATGCATGTACAGATTCGAGGTCGAATCCTTTCGAAGAAGTAGGGGATGATGTGATCCATAATACGAGGGCAATCCATGCAAGGATCCGTTGATCGTGGAAGAAGGACCAATGACGAGGTTACGGGCAAAGAAGGTCAAGGAAGCTATGGGATTGCTTGTTCAAGCAACAGTGGACAAATCATCGATTACAACAAGCAAATGAACAAGTTTCATGTTGGACTTGAAAGAAGAAACCAACTTAGTTTAAGCAATAGATAAGGGAGCTGAACGGGAAATTTATGCAACCGCATGGTGTAAATAGGCATGCGATTGCATGCCTCTATACCTAACCAAAATCGAAGGCTGTCAATTGGCCTATGCGATCGCATGCAGGGAGCCTATGTAGCCACATAATACATTTCTGGACGAGTATTTTTCAAATAGTTAAAACTCTTACATGGTATATTTCTGATATCTTTTAATTTTTAGTTCCGTTTTTATGTAGGTTTTATGGTTCTATATAAATATGACTCATTCCATTCATTGTAAAAACACACAACTATAGAGAGATTAATTACAAGACATTATTGCTTTCTTCTTATTCTTCATTCAATTAATTCGAAACTTATCAAAATTATTTCTTGTGGCATTCAAACAAATCGAGTGAGATTCTTGAGTCTTATAATCACGAGGTCAACATATTGTCAACGATTGTATTGGTTCTTCGGTTCAATATTTTTGAATCAAGCTTAAACATTGATTCTTGATTTTCTTGGAATTGAATCATGATTTTGTAACTGCTATTACTACTTGGGTTTGCATTACACTTGGTGCTATTACAATATATTTTCACAAGTAAAAGAACTAATTATTTTTCATAAATACCAAATTATGAATATTTATGGTTATCATTATTCAGAAAATTGGGGACCTATGCCCCCATTTTTAAATGCAGGTTGGACGACAATTTATGATTATCTCTGTAGGTCAATAAATCAAACAAATAAGTAAAGATATTTATTTGCAATTAAATTTAAGACATTCATAAGATTAATTAATTTATTAAAAAAAAAAGAAATTACGAAAGAATTAAAGAAAAGTCTATATTTCATTTTATAGGTGGCAAATACATTTTTGTGGGATTTGCACCAGAAGCGCAATGGAGTATATGGGCCAGTTATATAGACATTGGGCCGACTACTATACCCCTGTCCAAGAATTAGTCATCATTAGCTGAATTGAAAGCACATAGCCATCATCAAATACAAAAGGGATAGCAACGGATGGAACGTGGCGGGACAGCTCATTCTCATCTCCCGTCTTGCCGGATATTTTTGTCACATTTTCTCGCCTCCATACCCGATTAAGGCAAGGTAGGTCTGTGACGACGTTCGAGGGTAGGCAGGGGCTAGTTTACTGCCTTGTTTATTATTTATTTTTTAATCTTTTTAATTGGTGAAAATCATTTTTTTTTTTCAAATTTATTAAGAACAATTTTTACTCTAGAAATGATAATGATGCTTTTCTTTTTATTGAGTTAAAATCTTAAATTTGAAATAGACTTTAAAAAGGACGGGTGATGATCATGTTCCCTGCACCCACCCCATTCCCTCGGCTTGGGCCAACAACCGGCCCTACCCCTGTTTCGTTTACCTATTGGGCGGGTAATCACTGTCCCGTTTGGGGAGGGGGTTTAAATTTTTGTTTTTTTTTTTTGTTTTTTTTTTGCTTGCTTAAATATTAAGAACAAAAACTATAGACAACATAATATGTTTAATAACTCAACAAAATAATTTGCATTAAGCATAAAAAAATATCTAGAATAGTAAATCGTTGGATCCAATATATTTTTATTTATATTTTAACTAGTATTATGAATTAAACTAACTGATTATTGGTTTAAAGAAAATATTATTACTGGGCACACATATAAATAATAATGTACAAAAAAAGGATAAAAAGTAACAAAGCCTATTCGAGACATGCGAGTTTATGCAGAGATTTAAAACAACTATAATATCGAAAATCTCCAATCATTCGTTAACATCTATATTCATAACTCGTCTTCTTTAAAATACAAAATTTAATTGAAATAAAACATTTTTACGTACTGGAGGATGAACACAAAGCTTCACCAAAAGAACATCGTAAAGTTAATCAGTATACTATAAATTAATTACGAGAATATAAGGAATTGTAGTGTTAAAAAATTGGCAGAAGAGTGACATTTGTTGGTGTTTAAAGCCTTGTACAATTTATTAAGAAACAATAATTGATGATCCCATGTTCTCGCCAATTATTGTAATAATAATACATGTCTAGCATAATAATAATTGATGATCCCATGTTCTTGAAAATAATGATTTATTGTTTTATTATTTCCCTAATAATGATCTATAATTTCAATTTTCCATGATCTTCGAAATGTGAAGTCCTCCATTCTTCCATCTTCTAACAATTTGATGTATAAAAGTTTCTTACGATTGAACTTTAAGAAAACTATATAGAGATAAAGAATACAAACACTTGTGTTGTTCGATGAACAAAGTTAAAAATAAAATTTGACTAATAATCAAAATGGAAGAATATAAACTAATATGTACAAATTACTCAATCCTCTTATTTGACCATCCCAAAATTTATACTACAAAAGATTAAAGAATAGTTTTGCTAAATATCGATTAACTACAAACGAAAAGCTCCTTTTATACTAGCCATGTCAACGAATCGAGCCAAATCGAAACTCGAAGCTTGGGCTCGGCTCGAGCAAAATGGGTCCAAGCTTTTTTAGACCCGAGTTGAGCAAAAGTTCGACCAAAAAAATGAAGCTCGGCTCAGGATTTTTTTTAGGCAGCAAAAAATTAGCTGCCTGTGTTTTTTAGATTACATTTAATTTTTTTTATAAACGGGCAAGCCAGTGGCACTGACAGAAACGGCCCGGGCTCGAGCTGACGCCCCAAAATGGGGCTCGACCCGAGCCTCGACTCATGTAACTGAGCCAAAGTCGTCCAAACTTTTTTGCCATCCCTATTATATAAGGCAACTTTTAATTTTTATTAATGTAAAATTCAAAATAATCTTTTTATAAGTGGAATTTACAATTTCTAATTCATTGTAGGAGAACAAAAGTCTAATATTAGCTTATGTAGGTTTGACTTTAAGCCACCAAATAACACAATTAATATTAATTTTTTTATATATTAGAATATTAAATTGAAAAAAATTCTATAAAAAAATTACTATATAAATATATATGCGCTCACACTCACGCACATAATTATTGATATGGATTAATAGCAGAAAATCTTCTAAAAATGTTTTCATTGGAGATATACCCCCATATCTAATATTGGAAATTGTAGAAAACCTCGTATTTGAAACATTTTGTGCGAAAAATTTCCTACTGTACAATCCCGTTAATTTTACCGTTAAAAACAGGAAAATTTGCAAAAATTAAAAAAGAATAATTACAGCTGTGATTCTAAACTTTTTTATTTTTTTTACAAATTACACCAAAATCTTTTATTTGTATCATCCATATTCCCAAATCTTTAAAACTTATCTTCCACCCCTCCACATCCCACCCTAAACCAAGAAACATATATTGTCATTCAGAAAGGATATAGAAAATTGACAGACTCACACATTGATTATCCAACCACGAGCAAGGAGAAATAGAAGGTCAATAATTAAGGAAGAGGAATCACTACAAGTGAGTCTAAATAAATGCTTTAAATGAACCCTAGAGGATAATAGCATTATCAAATAACATGGTTTCCCAATTCTGTTGTAGTCTTACTAATCAGCAAAACAACACACTGAAAAAGTATTTATGATTATTTGTCAAAAACAAAAGGAAAAACAAGTAACAAACTTATCAGCAGTATGTTGGAAAATTCTAACATAAT
>CAIGRF010205466.1:9537-28256 GCA_903798235.1 Fraxinus ornus | reverse complement strand
TTTTATTTTATTTTTCACGGTCGGCTCGTGCCCCACGAGCCACGAGCCGAGCCGAGCTCGGCTCGTCTACGAACGGGTCCGCTCGGCTCGTGCTCGTGGATCGCTACAGTACGAGCCAAGCGGCCCGTGGATCGCTACAGTACAAGCCGAGCGGGCGAGCCGACGAGCTACTCGGCTCGATTGCCACCTCTAATCGGATTGATGCAGAAGTAGGAGCTGATTTATTTACCTCATTGACAAGGAATAAGCAATCACTCTCCACCATCAAGTGAGAAATGCCAAGGTTAAGGCATAGCTGTAAACTTCTCAGTAGTGCAACAACTTCTATATGTTCAGGTTCCATAATTGAGGTTTCAGAACCACCTGTAGCCAAAACTATTTCTCCTTTGTGGTCGCGTAATGTAATTCCAAGTCTAGCCTTGTTTAAATCAAAGAATAGTGCACCATCAGTATTGAGCTTTAAAGTATTTTCGGGTGGTGCAGACCATCTGTGTTTTCGAGGAAGCACACCAGGAGCCAAGAGGAGCGGGGGACCTGCTTTGATAACACGTTTCTTGGCTAGAGCGGTAGCAATTACTTGTTGTACTGGGAGGTTAATAAGCTCATGAACCATCCTATTTTGACGAAACCAAAAGGCCCAAGTAATAAGCATAAATTCTAAGAGAGCATTCTTTGAGTCCTTTGCCATTATGTCAATAGCGGCCTGCATGAAATCTCCTTGATAATCCTTGTCTGAAGTACTGGAAATCGACTGGTGAGGGCTTGGTGGATAGGGGGCAATACAGCCGAGCATGGCAAAGGTCTTCCTCTTGGTTATCACAAAAACAAATTTGGGAATCAGTAGGAATTCTTCTGCGAATCAGATTCTGTTTTGAAGGTAAACCCTCTCGACAAGCTCTCCAAGCAAAATTTTTTACTTTTTGGGGTATCTATAATCGCCACAAAGCATCCCAAAATTTCTTTTTCTCAGCAGCATTAGAGGTGTTTCCACAATCAGGAGTCAGACAGGTTCGAAAGAACCTATATGCACTACTAACAGAATATTGTCCAGTCTTTTCATGTTCCCACATCCAAAAATCCTATTCTCCTGAATGGCTTGGGGGTAATTTCAAAATAGCCTCAATAATTTTTGCATTGAATAGAGTTTAAAGCTTTCGTCAAGTTCCACCACCGTAAGCTAGGATCAATCAATGAAGATACTAGGCCATCAAGCTGCTTGATAAGTGTATTTTATACACTTATTTGTGCCATTAAACCAAAGCAATTGTCGTTACTTTAAGTGAATTGAGGCTTAATTTTGTATATATTTTGTTTGCTAGGTACATCTCAATGTTAAACCATGGAATTGAAGAAAAGTGGCTGAAAATTGGCTAAAGTGGATCTAATCCAAAGTTTGGGGACTAAATCGTAAAGTGTTAATAGATGATTCGGACCTAGTATCGATGATTGGAGAGATGTTGAAGTCAATTACACGGAATTGGAAGATGGAAGGTCAAGAAAATACAAAGAAAGAACCAAAATAAACAAAGAAGGCAATTCGGGGACCAAAATGCAACAATGGAAAGTTTTTATGCCTGCGCGCGGGCACCGGCATAATCTCTCGCGTGCGTACGGTGTTACCTTTTATTTACCGAGAGTGAAAAAGTTGTACTGCGCGCGGGCAAGCAAGTATACGGCGCGCGCGCACAGGCCATTTCTGGGCCTGAACGGCCCAATTCGCTGGTTTTATCCAAATTTCCATAAAAACCAATTTTAACCTACTTTCTAAGGGGGATGAACGGCGTGAACGACTCAGAGCATAGAAAATCCAATTTTTCACCAAAAGGAAGGGTCGAACACAAGATTCAAGGGCGATTATCACAAGAGATTGAAGATTCAAAGCCCGGATTGAAGAAATACAAAGAAGAAATTGAGTTTTCACTATTCATTCATTATTTTTCATTCCGGGTGATGTTTTTCCAAATCTTATTTTGTGATTTACATAACATGATGCTAGGCTAAATTTATTTGTGTTGGATGGATGATGAAACTATTTGATTTCTAGTTTTAATTCAAGACTTGTGATTTTTAGTTTAATTCTCGCATTGTGATTCCATATATATGCTTTTTCATATTGTTTTAATGTTTGCGCACCATTAGGGCAATTAGTTGCTTATTCGTAGTGTTGGAAAACTCACGATAAGTAGAACATTGTATGTGGAACACATGAAGAATAAATATTAGGAATAATATTTGTGAAGTGTGCGATCGTGTGTGATAATCCTATATTTTAATGCATATTTATCATATGAATGCGGACTAGGAATAGGGTCGTGTCGTGGTCAATATAGGTTTATTATATCTTGGAAAAGAATAATAAATAAAAGTGGAATTATCGGTCGTCACAAATGCAAGAATTGAGGTAATTATCACAAGTTGAGAATTGAATGCTAGAGTCACTTAGTGGAATCGAAAATCCAATACACTCTTTCATATTTGATTTAAAAAGAAACCATAATTTTATTGCTTTCATAGTTTTAGAACATAGTTAAACAAAAATCCACCATATATTGTTATTGTTTCGAATTTAGATATATCGATTGCACTAGAATTAAGCTTTATTCCCTGTGGGACGATAACTCACTCATCACATTTATTACTTGTACAACGACCCCGTACGCTTGCGGGATTATTTTGCAACAAGTTTTTGGCGCCGTTGCCGGGGAATAACGGTGTTAATTTTAGTTATTGATATTCTAGATTCGTTTTTTTTTATTTTTTATTTTTGTTGTTGAAAGCTGGTACTACATTGCTTCATTTTCTTTTGACTTGACTCTTTTCAGGTAAACTTGGTTTATGCAAGCTCCTGACGAGGTTGGTCTAGCTCCAATAGATCACGAAATTGAAAGAACATTCAGGAATCGCAGGAGAGGTCAACGTCAAGCACAGAGAATGGCTGATAATCAGAATCAACAACAGAATCAGGCTAATGTTCCAGTTGACAATCAATTACCGCAACCAAATCAACAAAGAGCTATCCAGAATGAAGCTCCCATTCTAGTTGGAGACTATGTCAATCCAATTCCTGCTCCAGTGCAACCTGCTGTTATTTATCCTCCATTCGGACAACCTAACTTTCACCTCAGACCGGATGTCATAAATCTATTTCAAAATCATCAGGACATCAGGTTTTTCGGGAAATTCACAGAGAATCCTCATGAACACATTTCAGCATTTCTCATGTTGTGCGAAGTTATCAGTCACGAAGGGATATCTGCAGATGCATTCCGAATGAGACTATTCCCTCATACCTTAAAGGATGCTGCAAGAGAATGGTTCCTCTGTTTACCTCCAGGGAGTATACAATCATGGAATGATATGGTTCAAAAGTTCACCATGAAATTCTTCCCACCCTCTCGAGTTCACCAAATCATGAATGAAATCCACACCTTCAAGCAGAAGGACCTTGAGAGCTATTCTGAAGCATGGGAAAGGTTCAAGAATCTATTTAGAAAATGCCCTAGCTTGGACATTCAGAAGAAGGCTAAACAATTTCTCTTCTATAACGGACTACATCAGGAGTTCAGGAATATGATAGATGCTTCAGCAGGGGGTTCAGTGATGAAACTTGATGTCGATGATGCTTATGAACTATATGAGAAGATAGCTGAGAATCAATCGATGTGGCCAACTGATAGGGAAGCTCCAAGGAAAACAGCAGGGGTACACAACGTGGATGCAATGACAGCATTGGCAGCACAGCTGGAAGTACTTACACTGAAAATGGACAATCTATCTCAATCAGTCAACATGGTACACCAATCACCGCCTGTATGCAATGGTTGTGGAGCAGATCACACGACTGCACGCTGCCCATTGGCATCTACACAAGTCTCGCAGCATGAAGAGATTAGCTACGCACAGAACTTTCCAAGGCAACAATACAATCCTTACTCCAATACTTACAATCCAGGTTGGAGAAATCACCCTAATTTTTCATGGTCAAACAATCAAGGGCAAGGACAGGGACAAGGAGGAAACAACCAAAACAGACCACCAGGGTTCCAACCTCATCAACAACAAGAGAAGAAGCCGTCATTGGAAGATCTGCTATCTCAGTACATTACAAAAACTGAGATCAATTTTCAGAATCAACAAGCTTCAATCAAAAACTTGGAACAACAGGTGGGACAGATAGCAGCTGCAATAGCCAACAGACCACAAGGTACCTTGCCGAGTGATACAGAGAAGAACCCAAGGGAGCAGGTATTAGCGGTTCAGGCGGTGAATTATGCAACTATTGAGCTCCCATCATTCATTTCTACCACATCTGTCAAGGCTTATGTGCCACCCATTCCATTCCCTCAAAGACTTCTACGGCAACCAAAAGTCGAGCAGATTCAGGCCATCACGACTAGGAGTGGTGTTCAGTTGCCAGAAATCATCGCAAAGAGGAAGGAGACAGAGAATAGTAAAATCTCTAATGAGAGCAAGGAACAGGCGGAGCAGTCCGAAAAAGAAACAGAGAAAGATCAACAATCAATTTCAGACAGCCCACAACTTAAGACAACAGTTTTTGGCACAACACTCACATCTCTGGTCCCTTCTCCTCAAAGAATGCAAAAAACCAAACTAGAGAGACAGTTTGCTAAATTTCTGGAAATCCTCAAAAAGCTGCATATCAACATCCCATTTATTGATGCGATTCTTCAAATTCCAAATTACTCCAAGTTTTTGAAGGAGATGTTGACCAAAAAGAGGAAGCTGCCTGAACATGAAACGATAGCTCTATCTGAAGAGTGCAGCGCGATCATCCAGTGCAAGATCCCTCCCAAACTTAAAGATCCAGGGAGTTTCACTCTACCTTGCTCTATAGGAAATTTAAATACCATTAATTGCTTAATTGATTCGGGAGCAAGTATTAATCTTATTCCTTTACCTCTTTACAGGAAACTGGGATTAGGAAATCCTAAAGCTACATCTATAATCCTTCAGCTGGCAGACCGAACATTGAAGCACCCCTACGGAATAATAGAAGACGTGCTCATCAAAGTGGGAGAGTTTATTTTTCCAGCTGACTTCATCATCGTGGACATAGAAGAGGCATATCAGATGCCAATAATCTTGGGAAGGCCATTTTTATCTACTAGCCGAGCTTTGCTAGATTTTGATACTAATAAGATAGTCCTAAGGGTGGAAGATAAGCAGCAGAGTTTCACCATGGAAAATCCAATCAAACAACCATCCCACTATAAAGATTGCCAGCAAGTGGATTACTGGGAGAGCTACAAAAGTAAGCCAGACGCAGAAGGAATTATTGGTAGGGACAAAAATGGAAACATGATTGTTTGGAGAGTCAATGATGAACTGAAGAAATGCAACCAGTGTCTAAAATGTAGGACTGAAAACTCTATTTTCAAGCCACCATGAAGAGCTTAAAACAACAGGAGTCTAGCTAAAGACTGTAAATAAAGCGCTGGTTGGGAGGCAACCCAACATTTCTATCCCTTTATTTATTTATTTTTATTTTTACTTTTCGAATAATTTAAGATAATTTAGATTAATTTTTTTTAATTTATTTATTTCAAGGAATCATCACCCATACCCTATTTTCCCCTTACATCTTCAATATGTTAGTTGATTTAATAGATGTTAGAGCTAAGTACCACTTGTTCCAGATATTTGATCTTGAATATTTTAATTCACTGTTTTGCGTAGGAACTTGATGTCACAGAACATCTAAATCAACATTGACCAATGAGCCAACGGAAGCAATAGGACAGCTAGCCTTTGGATTCCAAGCCATATCAGGGGAGTCTTTTTCATCATTTTCTTCCCTACCCCTTTATATGCGAAATTAGGATTTATGACATTGAGGACAATGTCTACTTTAAGTTTGGGGGTGGAAATGAGTTTTATTTGTTTGTTTGTGTGTGCTTTTATTACTAAAAAAAAAAATAATAATAATAAGTTTTATTACTTCTTTTTATGTATTTTTGCATGCTTGTGTGGGTCAGATAATCTGCTAACGATGATGTATATATTGGAACATAGAGTCGGACTATAAATTATGGATAAGTTATATGCTAAATTAATCAATGCCTATTTATGTGGAATTTGATATTTTTGAGCACGAGATTTATGTTTAGCATTGTGAAGAGAAAATTGATTCATATTTTTTAGTAGGATGACAAGAATGGACCATAGATGCTAAATCCAGATAACCATTATTTCCTACATCCATAACCAATTCTAAAACCGTTTGGGATTGATTGAGTTGTTGTAGGGAGACATTGAGATAAATGTGGATTCCATGTGTGCTAATTTTGTGTGGATTGTCTAAGGCTAATAAGATGAAAATTAGGCTGAAATCTTAAGTTGGAGGTCGATTTTTGAAAATGAGTGGTCATAAAGGGGCATTGCACGAAAAGAAAAAAAAATGAATATGTAGTGTTATTTTATTGTAAAACTTCTCTTTGTAGCCTTAATGACTCGAGTGATTAAGTCTGTAAGGGTCTCTAAAAACCTGGTGCCCTATGGTCATCTGACTTGGGAGTCATCGGCTGAAAGCTCGCTACAAGGGTCATTTAGAAAGCTTAATAGAGAGGAGTTTAAAAAAATAAAATAAAAATAAAAATAAATAAAGTGCTAGATGTTTTGAGGAAGCCCCGAACACTCATTTGAAAAGAATTGAACTCTTGATGAAGGATGGTTAGCTTAATTGATTCTTAGAGGTTGAAGCTATCAAAAATAAAAAAAAAATAAGGAGAATCCGCATTTATTGAATTGTTGAACTACAATTAGCAAAAATCAAACCAAACTAGAGAGGGTGAGGATTAGTATTATATCACAAAGTCAACCTTAGATGGCACCTTGAGAAAAGAGTGAAAATAGTAAAGTTTGGGGGTGTGAATCTTACGAGCGAAGAAAGGAAATATATGGCCATTAAGGGTCGGGAATTGAATCAATTTATGATGTTATGTTGCTTGACATGAATCTTCACACACACACGTCGGTTTTGCATTGAATAGGTAAAGATTGATTTAACATTGTAATTTTGAAATAGTTTACAGTTTCAACTCTGAAAGTCCAATCCTGAGGGTAAAAGCAGATTATCCAACCAAGTTAATTTGAATTTTGTTTATTTTTATTGCGTGTAGTTAAGCTTTACTTTGTTTGAGGACAAACAATTGATCAAGTTTGGGGGTGTTTGATAAGTGTATTTTATACACTTATTTGTGCCGTTAAACTAAAGCAATTGTCGTTACTTTAAGTGAATTGAGGCTTAATTTTGTATATATTTTGTTTGCTAGGTACATCTCAATGCTAAACCATGGAATTGAAGAAAATTGGCTGAAAATTGGCTAAAGTGGACTTAATCCAAAGTTTGGGGACTAAATCGCAAAGTGTTAATAGATGATTCGGATCTAGTATCGATGATTGGAGAGATGTTGAAGTCAATTACACGGAATTGGAAGATGGAGGGTCAAGAAAATACAAAGAAAGAACCAAAATAAATAAAGAATGCAATTCGGGGACCAAAGTGCAACAATTGAAAGTTTTTATGCCTGCGCGCGCGCACAGGCATAATCTCTCGCGCGGGCACAGTGTTACCTTTTATTTACCGAGAGTGAAAAATTTGTACTGCGCGCGGGCAAGAAAGTGTACTGCGCGCGCGCACAGGCCATTTCTGGGCCTGAACGGCCCAATTCGCTGGTTTTATCCAAATTTCCATAAAAACCAATTTTAACCTACTTTCTAAGGGGGATGAACGGCGTGAACGACTCAGAGCATAGGAAATCCAATTTCTCACCAAAAGGAAGGGTCTAACGCAAGATTCAAGGGCGATTATCACAAGAGATTGAAGATTCAAAGCCCGGATTGAAGAAATACAAAGAAGAAATTGAGTTTTCACCATTCATTCATTATTTTTCATTCCGGGTGATGTTTTTCCAAATCTTATTTTGTGATTTACATAACATGATGCTAGGCTAAATTTATTTGTGTTGGATGGATGATGAAACTATTTGATTTCTAGTTTTAATTCAAGACTTGTGATTTTTAGTTTAATTCTCGCATTGTGATTCCATATATATGCTTTTTCATATTGTTTTAATGTTTGCGCACCATTAGGGCAATTAGTTGCTTATTCGTAGTGTTGGAAAACTCACGATAAGTAGAACATTGTATGTGGAACACATGAAGAATAAATATTAGGAATAATATTTGTGAAGTGTGCGATCGTGTGTGATAATCCTATATTTTAATGCATATTTATCATATGAATGCGGACTAGGAATAGGGTCGTGTCGTGGTCAATATAGGTTTATTATATCTTGGAAAAGAATAATAAATAAAAGTGGAATTATCGATCGTCACAAATGCAAGAATTGAGGTAATTATCACAAGTTGAGAATTGAATGCTAGAGTCACTTAGTGGAATCGGAAATCCAATACACTCTTTCATATTTGATTTAAAAAGAAACCATAATTTTATTGCTTTCATAGTTTTAGAACATAGTTAAACAAAAATCCACCATATATTGTTATTGTTTCGAATTTAGATATATCGATTGCACTAGAATTAAGCTTTATTCCCTGTGGGACGATAACTCACTCATCACATTTATTACTTGTACAACGACCCCGTACGCTTGCGAGATTATTTTGCAACACTGCTGTCCAAGATTTTGTTGGATATCAGTCCCCAACTCCTTGCTGAGCTCTCTCATTTGAGGGATCCATTTATCATCCAGAATGTGTATGGTGTTGCCGTTTCCTACAACCCATCGTCCCCCTGTATTAATAGGTTTTTTGCCTCCCATATTCCACGCCAAGCATAAGAGGGATTACCACCTATAGAAGCCTTTAAAAAATTGCCATCAGAGAAATAACGAGCCGAGTAGATTTTGTGAACCAAAGTGTTCTTTCGTTGCAGAAGCCTCCAAGCTTGTTTACCAAGCATGGCCATATTAAAAAATTCGAGCTCCTTAAAACCCATGCCCCCATGGATTTTGAGCTATACATACTTTTCCAGGATCGCCAATGAATCTTCCTCTCCTATTTCTTTTGGCCCCACCAAAATCTAGCCATCATCCTTTCTATTTCAGTGCATAATGTTGGGAGGAGTTTAAAGCAACTCATAGCATATGAGGGAATCGATAGAGCCATTGATTTGAGGACTTCTCTACCACCTTGGGAGAACATACCACTTTTCCATCATTGCAATTTCTGCCAAACTTCGCGTTTAATTTCAGAGAAAGCTCGATTCTTTGATCTGCCAATCATAGGTGGTAATCCAAGATATTTCACATATTTCTACACTTGAGGAGCATTCTACGGATCCATGAGTGTCTGCTGCTGTTCTAGGATTATATTTTTACTAAATACCATTGAGGTTTTATCCCTATTTAACTGTTGGCCTGAGGTATCTTCATAATTACTTAGGAGAGATTATAGCTCGGAGGTAGTTCTTTCGTTTGCTTCACAGAATATCAGGCTATCGTCTACAAAGAGGAGATGATTCAAACGTGGAGCACTTCTACTCACCTGAATACCAGTCACATGTTTATTCCTTTCCGCTTCATTTAGTAGGCAAATCAATCCCTCAGTACACAGAAGGGATAAATAGGGAAAGATAGGATCTCCTTGCCTCAAACCCCTTGTTGGGATTATACGACCAGTGGGGGAACCATTGATAAGAATAAAAAACGAGGGGGTAGTAACACATCTTCATCACCAGCTGAACAATCTTTTCGTGGAAGCCCAATTTGTGCATAACCGCTTCTAGGAAAGGCCACTCGACTCTATCGTATGCTTTGCTCATGTCGAGCTTAAGAGACATAAAGCCTTTCTTGCCTTTCTTCTTCCTCTTCAAGAAATGAAGCACTTCGTAGTCCACAAGCACATTATCAGTGATGAGTCTTCCTTTAATAAATGCTAACTGTGTTTCTGAAATTACTACAGGTAGCACTGATTTTATCCGATTACCCACCACTTTTGAAATCAATTTATATAGGACATTACAAAGGCTTATGGGCATGAGATCCTTCACCCTTTGTGGATTTTTAGTCTTAGGTACGAGTGTAATAAACGTGTGATTGACATCATGGGGAAATTCACAAGTATTTAAAGCATGTAATACTGTATTAGTAACAGAAGAACCAATGTGAGGCCAAAATTTTTGAAAAAAAATAGGGGGCATACCATCTGGGCCAGGAGCTTTTGTTGGGTGCATTTCCTTTAGGGCCTGGGAGACTTCAGATGCTATAAAAGGCCTTATCAACTCATTGTTCAAATCTGGAGTTAATTTGCATTCTATTTTTTCCAGGATAGCATCTTGATTTTTTTTGCCTGTAGAGGAGAACAGATCAGAAAAGTGTTTGAGGATGAGGCGGTTGCAATCCTCTCCTTCCTGCCGCAATCTTGATCATCTAGGAGTTTAGTAATCTGGTTCTGTTTATTTCGTTGGGAAGCTTTGGCATGGAAATAACGTGTATTCTGGTCTCCTTCCTCAAGCCAAGCAGCTCTGGATCTTTGTTTCCACATAATTTCTTTCCTATCCATCCAAGTTTGTACCTCTACAACAGATTGTCGAAGGTCGTTGGGATTAATGGCTGCAGGGTCGTTTTCTTGGATTTTGGCGAGCTTTGTTCTAGCCTTTTTAAGCTGCACTTGCACCTTGCCGAATTTTGTTTCCAGACTTGAAGTTGTTTACTATAGCAGTTAATATTTCTCATGATGCTATCCAGATTCTGAGAGCTGGTTTCTGGCCATTGTTCCAACACAACATCAGAGCATGCTTTTTCACCCAGCCACATGGATTCAAATCTGAATGGTCTAGGTCTTCTAGGTGCTTGAATAGCCCCATCCAGCTGGATCATAAAGGAAGGTGATCTGAATATGCCATTGATCCGTGAGTAACGGAAGATCGTGTAAAGATTGAAACTCAACCCAATCCAACCCAACCCAATTAAGTATCGATCGGGTCGGGTTAGCTTGGGTTGCTTGGTTTGGGACAACTTATCAACAAAGATTAAAATATTTCAAATTTCTATTAAACTAAACTCGAATAGACAAGATTAAATAGAAAGTAAATAAATAAATAAAATTATCTATTANTAAAGTGCACCAAGGTAATTACGGTTAGACTATCCACTCGTACTTTTTACGTTCATTTTCAATGAAGACTCATCTCAAATATTTCTTCACTGCTATATCTTTTCGAGGAATACATGCTGATGTGCATATAATACATGAAATATTAGGAGTAGAAAATAAGTCCATGTTTTAAGGTCATGTGTATCGTTGCTCTTTATGCACTTTGACTGTTTATATACTTTCATCTCTTCAGAGTATCACTTGCATCAGAAAACTTACTTTCTCTTCTTATTAGAACTATATCATAATCCATCAAGATTGTAAAGTAACAATTCAGAAAAAGATACAAGGGCCATAACATAATTGAGTATTAAAAAAAAAAAGAAAAAAAACCCGAAAACTTATTATTTTTTTTTTTTTTTAAAGTAGACGGGTTGGGTTGGATGGGTTTATTCAATTTTTATGGGTTAACCAATAACCCGACCCAACCCGACTACATAGCCGACCCACCCAATCCATGTAAAAATAACAAAAAAAAAAAAAAAAATCGACCCAATCCGGTCGGGTTGGGCGGTTCGGTTGGGTTCGGTCGAGTTTTGCTCACCCCTACTTCCTTATATTAGATTTCTAAGAAATTTAGGATATCTTTTAACGTATATTTTTTATGATAAGATTGTTAAAAGATTTCATATTTGTTTAGAAGGATGATATAAGGATAAGGTAAATTAAATTTATTTTTCTTAAAATAGTCTTCTAAAAATTTAGAAAATCATTTTGGGCTTAGCTTTTATGCTAAGATTGTTACCGTGTTTGTTGCTGATTAGTTGATAAGATTTTATTTTTATTTTTGATAATTTCTTTACTTATAAGTAAGGTAATTAATCAACAATACAATTAAGATTTTAAAAAAAAATCAAATTCCGTCTGATGAATCTGTGGGTAGCCGTTCAACTGTAATCTAGCAGCAAGCAGTTTCACCGTTAACCAACAACGAAGCAATTCTGCCATTCTCGAAAGAGTTCATACGCACATGATGCTTCATTGAGTTTACAATGTCAACATTTTCTTCAAGTATTTGAAGAACGCAAATCAACCTACTCTAAATGTTGAATTCCATCAATTGATCAAACTACTTGACGTGAAGTTAAGAACGGTGATTCTTAATCTAAGTGGTGGTTGCGGTCTATTATAATAGGGAAGTGATGATAAAGTAATTATTGGTGAGTTTGATTCAATTTCATCAAAAAGTCAAAAGAAGAAGATACAAAGGAAGTTGTTATTATTTTTTTTTTTTATTAAAGCTTTGCAAAATTTCAAAAATGGATACTACTATATTTTTTTTTTATCTATTAATTAGTAGCATGGGGTCCGTAAATTTTTTCCTTCGACATTTACTACGTTTTATCCGATGTCAAGTATTGATTTTCTATTTAATTTTTAAACTAAGTAAAAAACTGCTGAAACGGTGTTTGCTTGTTGCAGCTAGAATCGTTAGAAACTGATTATATGAAGTTCTAACCATCCTCGTCCAGAATTATAATAGTGCAATTAAAATTCATTTTTTTTAAAAAAAAATGATCTAGGTTTTAGAATTTACACGTTTGTTCTCTTAACTTGTATTTGAATCAATTCAACGTATTAGCTTTGTTTGTAGAATACTCAAGAAGATTTATGTATCAACGAAATTGTAAGACTGTCCATTTGCTGATGTGGCATGAGAACCTTATTTACGGTTCTCTTCAAGTAAGCAAGATAAGACTTCCCATTGTGGCACTGTGGGCAGAAAAAGATTTCTCTATGTATCAAAAGCTTATAGTTGTGCGATTGAAATGAAACGAAAATCGGCAATTGTTGCGAGATAGAAAATAAAATTTAAATATTGGAAATTTTGATATTTTCTTTTCTTTTGTAATTATGTTGAATCCATAGTTTGAAACGAACAAGACCCACTAACACTTAAACTTGACTTTAACTCATCAAATTCAGTAAAAAACGAAATTCTCTAATCTTTGTATGCATAGTTTAGTTTGATAACAACTGGCTACGTAGAACTTGATTAATAATATTATTCATTGAAGCTCGCAATTGTTTGGAAAGTTAGTTTGGACTGTTGCATTATGAAAGTGGTGATGCAGGCATAATTTCGAACCTGTTAGTGTAAGTTTCTTTTTTCTTAGGTATTTTAAAAAGTTTCTACGTTCTTGTTTAGTAAAAAAGTTATTTCTTCCTCTTAATTTCTAATTTTAATAAATAAAAGAAACTTATTTGTACAAAACAAGGACACAAGAATAACTGCAAATAACAATTAACTTTCAAATCAGTCCTCAAATTGAAATTTGTTCCAAATTAACCATCCTTCCATTTTTTATTTTTTTTAATAACCGTGGATGTCCTGACCAGTTTGCGAACGCTTCGACTAATCCCACAAAATCCTGAAGTTTACGTCCAGGTACTCACCTCAGTGACTTTGAAGGGACTCGAATTGGTGATCAATTGAACAACCTCTCAGAGTTAACAATCCTTTCATAGTTCATCGGTATTTTGTACTAAAAAGATAATGAACTTTCATAATCACAATGCTATAGCATAAATTTGACCAACCTCAATTGTTAATGTTGACATTGGATTTTTGAACTCCATCTATGGCCTTCTTCGCCTGTTTAAGAAATGAAGTTCAAATTTAGGTAATTGGTTTGGAGAAGTAAGAAATGTATATTAATCAGTACGCCTCACCTCTCTATCCCAATTAGTGCACAGATTTATTATCAAGAGTGCAATAGCTTGAATGGAAAGTCCACAAATGATCCCCATCCAAAGTCCCTGCTAATAACAACCAACTATTATAAGCTTAGCTTCATACACTGACTTGTTGCTTTTTCAAATAGAGATGGACAGAGATTGCACCAGTCCTCCGATGTGAAAGACGAACGCAAAAATCACAGCACAAGGTATTCCCATGACATAATAGGCTCCAAAGTTGATGAAAGCACATAACTTTTGCCATCCGCATCCTCTAGCCGCACCTTAAATTGGTAAACAAAGGTGTCGTGTGATATTCTATACAACACATTTTATCTAGAAAGCCTGAAACTATTGCCCATCCCAATTTTTTCTCATATAAATTTTACCAACTGGACTTTACCTGATAGCACGCATTGAAATCCGTCTAGAAAGTCGGACAATGCTAATAGAGGCATGATTTTTTCTACATATCTGATAACTTCTTTGTCGTTGCTATACAGCTTTCCCCAAACATGCCGAACAAGAATGGTAGTTGTTCCAACAATTGCACCCTCTAAAATGGCAATCCCTGCTGCGACATGTACAGCTCGACGTGCACATTGTGGGCGCCCAGCACCCAATTCATTTGAAACCCGCGTACTATGGTATTTATTACAAGGAATGGTTGTCACAATCTGATATATATATATATATATTGAACAAAATAGAAACAAAATATATTTGTGGAAAACATTAGTATTTACTGACCTTATAGCACCACCCAGACCGACTGAGATCATATACACCATCCAACACGTGTTAAGGCTGTCGAAAGAATGGAAGAAATATAGTAAATAATATACCTTTTAGAGCATGTTTGGCTCTGCAGCTTCTACAAAAGTAGTTGATACTGCCGAGAAAACCCACAACAGAAACTAAGCCAAACATGCTGCTTATTTCATTCTCTGAACTTGAAGATTGATAAATACAAACCTTATAGATAATACTGATGTCTCTAATTTTGGATTTGGGAGAAGACCGGATAAAAGGACTACCATTTCAAATGACCAGTATTCGAAGCTGCACTCCAAATAGTCAACATATACTCTTCAAACCATTTAAAGACTTTTTAACAAATGCACATTACAATTGACCGAAGATGGTAAAAATTGTGATGATACATGTGGCTTTTTTGACGAAATGAAGATAAAATTGAGTTTGTATGCCTTTTCAAGTTCTGCCACTAAATTGTCAAACTTGATATGCTTTTCAAGTTATAGACACCTAATCATGATTTGATAGGAGAAAAAACTGGAGTTACCATATCATTATTGCCGAAGGAATTGCAAGCTTCAAAAACCCAAGTAAATTATCAAAGGCTTCTCTTGAAAAACCCATGAAAGTTTTTGAGCAAGCTGAGGAGAACTTGATATATAGTGCCAACATTAGCACATTGATCCAATACGAGATGGCGTTAGCCAAAGCTGCTCCTTTGATTCCAAGCTCGATTTTAAACACGAAAAGCCAACATATGAAAATGTGCAACAAAGCTGCGATTCCAGAGCTTATCATCATAGGAATTACAGTATTCTGCGTCTGCAAAAATCTGTTGAGACATTGGAGGATGCCATAAGGAAAAAGGCCCGGGATCATCCAACAGTTAAACACTCCTGCTCCAATAGATATATCTTGATCTTGACCAAAACTTATAAGAATGGTGCTGGTGTAGAACCAAATCAGTGAGAGGGGAATGCTAAAGGATAAAAGAACTAAGATTGCTCGTTGGGTGTAAATACCGAGCATATGGTATTGTTTTGCCCCATAGGCTTGCCCAGCCAATGTTTCCAACGCACTGCCCATTCCTAGCTTAAAAAGGTCGTGAGAAACCAAGTCAAGATTCAGATATACTTTCAACATGTAATAAGCTTAGTTTGACACGAACAATGAGTGAGACATCAGTTATCCCATCATGAACTGAATCTAGTGTCTAATTTTAAGCATATTGAGCTGTACTCTTAGGTTTGTTTAAGAGTGTTGTTAATCCATTCTAGGGCACATCTTATGTTGTAAATATAAAACCCAGAAGTATAATCAACAATTACCAGCAACAATGAAAATAATACTTAAATCTTAAACAGAATACTTGATAATTATGAAAGATGAAGCCAATTATCCTAATAAAATTCGCACACGAACTCCAATAACCAGGACTATGCTACTGAATAATAAAACCGCAGCATGTTTACAAATACTGTTCTTGAAATGTGAACTGCTATTCTTCCTATAAGAAATTTATTAGAAGTTCGAATTGCAAAAATTGCAGGGTTTTTTTTTCATCACATCTGGCATAGTATTACAATTTATGGTGAAAAACAACTGATCGTTGACAATAAACCCAAATATTTTTAGCATTCTAGTCAAACAAGAATGATAAAATTCAATCTGGATTGCAAACCAACACCCTCCAAACAGAACAGTATGTGCAAATACATAAATCGCATATGTAAGCTTAAGCTTTTAGATCGAATTGCTTGTTTGAGTTTAGTAGGCTATGATTTTCCATCTCAAGATGTCAACCTTGTTAAAAGTAGCC
Organism: Fraxinus ornus; assembly: GCA_903798235.1. Taxonomy (NCBI): domain Eukaryota; kingdom Viridiplantae; phylum Streptophyta; class Magnoliopsida; order Lamiales; family Oleaceae; genus Fraxinus; species Fraxinus ornus. Next base: position 11,863 of record CAIGRF010205466.1, on the reverse strand, counting down.
ACACAATCGACGTGGGATTTTACCCTCAATTCTCTGCTGGAAATTGTGCGCTAAGAAAACAAAAGAACTCCAAGGGACGTGAGGTGTTGCTTACCAATACACTGAAGCCCGTGACGGAAGCAAAAGAAGTAGCCATGGAAGCACTAGAGAGAGGCAACTCTCCCAAGTGTCCAACAAACATAATCGAAATCACTTGTAAACAATACTGCAACATGTTTACTGCTATCAAAGGCAATGCTAAATTTAGCTGCTGCTTGGCTTCTCCTATCAACTCACCAATAAAATCTGAAGCACTTTCTTCATGCCTTGTTTGTTGCTCAGAAATTAGAGGAGAGACAACAATCCCCTCTTCTTCTTCTTCCATTGATCCAATCCAAATTCATTACCAGACACACAGTAACATTTCTATTTAACGTAAATTAATTAAATATAGGGCAGTTTCATTTCACATCAATAAAATTGATTTCAACAAGCTTGCATTAATTAATCCAATTATTTGGGAGAAAGTTGATGTGAAGTAGTTCATCGACAAATTGCTAGTAGAATTTAGCCCTTGTTTGGTAGCAATTAATATCGAAATTTTAATAGTAAATTTTGATAAAATGTGAGATTGAAAAATTATGAATCTATTGTAAATGTTAAGAATGTTAAGTCTGTGAATAACAATTCTACCCTAAAGCCCTAGAAATTATTATCTCTATAACCCTGATTCTGGCATATAAATATAGTGTTTTGATTCTCATTATAATACACACAAATTTATTGACTTTTATTCTCTCTTCTCTTATTCTCTCTTTTCACAACACGTTATCTCAAAATCAAAGTAAATTAGTTAGAATTATATAAACATAATTATCTATCATATGTGTACCAAAATCAATTTGGTGACAAACGAATATATGTGTGTGTGTGTGTGTGTGAATTCAATTTCAGTTTGCCGCAATTTACACGGAATTTGACATAAATTTTTTTCTGGTACAATCAATTATGTGAATTTACATGGAATTGTCTCTTTGCTTTAGTTCATGCACTTTCGTTCCTTTAAGTATATGCTCTTATAGAATTTATGGATTTAGTATCTCCCTTCCTCACGTCATTCCTATAAGTATTCATTTATCTCAATCACATGCACTTCCATTATTAGTGGCTGATTTTTTTGTTTACTTTTAGTTTTAATTATGTGAGTTTGGAGTTTATGAATCAGGGCTAATTTTGAATGAAATTATTTTATTATTGCATAATTGTGGACAGCCACCATCGTTTCTTTATTCATTTGTCTGTATGAATAATTATTTTCATTAATCAATATTGAAATCAAGTAAATTCAAGTTAACCGGGAAAGTTAAATTCATGTTAATATATCTACTTTTTCAATCCAAATCAAGTATTCGTAGCTTTAATTTCTCTTTTTATGTTTGTAAAATATATACACTTATGATTATTATTAAATGCTCTTTATGTCTTTAACTTGATTAAACATTTTTGAGGTTTTTTCATAAATTTTAAATTGATAATTTATCGTGTTGTTGTTCTTGAAGTAGCAAAACATTATAATTAATATTCCACAAGAATATTATTTGCTCTTGAAAAGCATGAATTATAATTTTCAATATTAAGAAACAATAGTAAAATACAACGTGCTTCCGAAATAGCACATGTTTCGAAAAACATATTAATTTAAATTAGTACTTATCCCTGAAAGGAAAACACGTAACTTATGTCATGTTGATATTAACTACTTGATGTTTAATCATATTGTTCGAAACTAATTGTATTTTTTTCTTTATTGTGTAGTTAACCAAATGAAAAATATCAAAAACCTTTAGTTTGCTGGACCTGACATATCTGGCAAAAACTATTTGTCATGGGTACTCGATACTAATATCCATCTTATCTCAAAATGTTTGGGAGAGACAATAAAAGAAGGAAACAAAGAATCTATGCAGGATCGTGCAAAAACACTCATCTTTCTTCGTCATCATCTTCATGATGGATTGAAAATTGAATATCTCATTGAGAAAGATCCACATGTTTTTTTGGAAAAAAATTAACTGAAAGATTTGATTATCAGAGGACTATTGATGCGAACCCCGTAGCAACGGTGACTACGAAACCCACAACGAGATTGATGCGGAACCCAAGAACGTCAATTAATTAGGTTTTGGACTTGAACCCAACGAAGTGAACCAAAAAACCCAACGAGAAGGATGCGACGATGAACCCCTTGATTACACAATGAAGAACCCAACAATCCGATTGTTTGAACGCCACAAGATTTCAGATCTTGATAAGTTCGATAGTTGTTCAATTGAAGAACAAGGAAAGC